>CAAKHG010043843.1:0-14886 GCA_901007715.1 Dactylopterus volitans
GAGCGGGGCACGGCCAACGAGGCGCCGGCGAACAAGGCGCCGCCTGTCTTCCCTGTGGTTTCGGGGGCAGGTGAAGGTGAACGCCGTCTCCTTTTTCCAGGTGCCTGCCTCCCGTCCTCGCCGTGCGCGGCGGCCCCCGCCTCAGCGGATCAAAACGCCGCAGCCAGACAAAGCCACTTTGTGCCCTCTTTTTTTTCGTCTTCTTCTTTTTTCTTCTTTCATGGCCACAAAGATCGATTGCTAATGAGGCTCCCGTCTCCGAGCTCAGATGTAGATTTGCGACTCTCATCTCGGGTTTCGGCTCGTGTTGCAAGAAAGGGAAAAAAAAGAAAAAGAAATGAAGTGAAGGAGACTTTATCGCCGCGCTCTGGTTTCTGCATCTAAAGCAAAAGGCTCAAAGGGATTCTTAAAAACCAGGGTTTTTTTTGGAGGGGGGGGGGCGGTTTGTGGTTTGTGGGAGGACGCTCGGAGAGACAAACGACGTCCCTGCCGCCTTTGTTGCGATATCAGGTTGAGACGCCGCCGCCGTCTTCTGAAAGGAGGAAAATGTGCTGAACTGAAACTAAAACGCAGATTTTTTTGGGATTTTTTTTTAAAGGAAAAAAAGAAACAACATCTGACCTTGTGGTTTGCAACAAAGAGACACAAACAGGAGGGTTGAAATGGGAGTCGTTGTGTAAAGGCGGACAGACGCGCCAAACAGGTCCGCCGGCGCGCGCTCCTCTGAACAGGCTCCGCTTGTAGTCGCATAACCTGGATACGGTAACCTGGAGCAACCAAACGCGGCGGAACATCGGTCAACAGCGGCCTGGCGGTGACTCATCAGAGTCTGGCAGAAAGGCCGGGCGGGGACGCGGCGGGCCGGTTTTGGGCCGCGCGTTAGCGCAAAGGTGTTCATGCGTCCTCATGCGTTCGCCTCAACAGTCGAGATTTTTTTTTTTTTTCTTATTGTTAGTTTGACTGATAGTTTGACTGTGTCGGGAGATAGAATCAATCTAACCTGGACAATTCTGTCATAAAAATGAATAAATAAAGAAAGAATGAAGCCAAATGACCCCACATGTGGACGCCGCCATCTTGTGCCGGTGATCTATCAAAAAAAAAAGGGAACCTGGAACTGGTTGTTTGTGTTCCTCAAACGTTCCTGAAGCTCTGTTGCTTCGTGGCAGGGAGCGTCATCCTGCTGGAAGAGGCCAGCAGGATGACGAGCGCCGGTGGCTGAACCCTCGGATCGGGCCTCGCGGGCCATCCTTCACTCCCCACCTGCATCAGTGAGCCTCGACCTCCCATGACCCTGTCGCCGGTTCACCGCTCTTCCTTCCTTGGACCAACGTTTGATAGGTCCTGACCGAGGCAGACCAGGAACGCCCCACAAGAGCTGCAGTTCTGGAGATGTTCTGACCCGGTCGTCCAGACAACACAGTTGGGTCCTTATCAAAGCGGCTCACATCCTCACACTCGCCCATTTTTTTCCTGCTTGTAACACGTCACCTTTGAGGACAAAATGTTAACTTGCTGCCTGATGTCATCCACCCACTGACAGGCGCCATGGCAACCAGATAGTCAGCGTTATTCGCGTCGCCTGTCGGCGGTGATAGTGCGGAAGGTCATACAAACACATATTCATAAATGCCAACAATATAAACGCAGCCTCGCGCATAAAGTCGGCCTGATCCATGATTAAAAGTAAACAAACCCTTTTCGATCCACGCTAGCGCTATTCGTTTCATCTGTCGGTGGTCGTAATGTTATGGCAGATCCGCGCACGCAGAAAAAAAACGCAAAAGTCGAAGTCCCACTTTTCTTTTGCAGAGGTTTCTTTCTGCTTGGCTACGTGGCTACGCGAGGGCTTAATTAGCTGAAAATCACGACCGCGGTTGCGAACCATTTTCATCGGAGGCCACTTCAGTCCAGGTTTTTTTGTTTTTTTTCCCCCTCCAGCTTAAATGAAGCAATCGAGGCGGCCGAGGGCGAATAAAGGTGTTGACGGAGCCACGGGGGTCACTCAGCCGAACGGAGGACACAGCTAATTGCGTGCGAAGCGACGAAAAGGTCGCTCGGCTTTCACTTGTCTGTCAGGCTTTCTTTTCTTTTTTTTTCCTAAGGGGATGAAGAGGAACTCGCCACTCTCAGGCTAAGCTCCCTGAGCGGCCCCGCTGCCGAGGGTCAGTCGGAGAGAGGGAGCAATTAAGGATTTTCAAGCGGCCTCGCCGTCCGAGCATAAAAGCGCCGCAATCTCCCAGTTTCATAAATGCATATCGGGGCTCTCTTACACGTTAATATTGACTCCAACCCGGAGCCAGGAGAGGAGGGAGGGTGTGGGGGTGGACTCAGGCACGCAAGGTTGAACCGAGGGAAGAGCGGGAACAAAAAGATCCCTGTAGAAAGTGATAAGAGGCTTAACGTTGGCTGGGCGACAGCAGATTCTTAGTCACTGCCATGCGAGCCGGGGCTGGGAGAGCAAGAGGGAGTGCGCGGGCAGTTCCTCCTCTGTTCCAGCCCCGATAGGCATCAGCCGTCATCATAAAAAAAAAACAACAGTTCCAGAGCGTCCTTTTCCCCCCTCCTCTGAACGTACAACGAAGCGCTTGTCCCGGGCGCAGCAGGGAGGGAAGGTGGGTGGGGTGGGGGGGACGTTTGATTAAAGAAAATCAAATAAGCGGCCTGTTCTGGCCCGGACGCTGAAAATACGAGATAAAAGCGGTGACGATCTCAACTCCCGGAGATGCTGTGGGCAGCGGACTGCCAGCGCCGGCGCTATGACTCAGCGGGGAGTTGTTCTTTGAACAAAAAAAGTGACTGGCGGCCTCTTAACTTCCAAAATTAGCGCCTGAATGTGGGGGCTTAGACGTGGTTAGAAAATAAAAATCAGTAGAATGACTCCTCAAATTCCCAGCCAGCCCCCTGGGGTCTGATTGACAGTGGCGCAGTTTGTCTTGCTGTCTGTTTCTTTTTCTGTTTATTTACCTCTGTTGCATCATGTTTGAAATCGTCGCGCCATTAACGCCGCAGACGCGCCAGCTAACTAGCAAACAGTCGAAGGCAGCGTTAATGGTACGTTTTCCCACATCGTGTACGTCAGAAACCCCGGATTGAGCGACGTCCGAGCGCCGTCAGCCTCGCTTAGCTGTTTGCAAGCGACAAAAAGTGACAAAAACATGCTTCTGGTTACAAAAAACGCCGAAATTGTTGGTCTTAACTTGGACGAGGGTCGAGCGACATGGCGGACGCAGAGGACGTTAGCGACGGCGGCTAAGGCTAAAGTTAACAGCGCGGATTGGCGTGGTCACCCAGGGGGGCCGACAAATAGCTGCTGCCACTGCGAGGTCATGTGCTGGGTGCTTAAAAGTCTTCCCTTTCAAACTGAGGACAAAAGTCTAACGTTAGCGGCAGTTAGCGGGTGTTGGCCGGTGTGAAAGAGGCTTCATTAAGACCACGTTTGTCTGCCTCAAACAACATGACGCATAATAAGATAAGCTAGGAGAAAATGGTTTTACATGCGCTATTCAGAACATCGAGGTTCCCCATGCATTTAAAGAATGAGATAAACATCTCCGCTAACTGACCGCTGACTGGCTAATCACCAGCTTCTCCAAAATCAGGTCCCAGAGCCTGAAGCGCCAGCTAACTCTGCATTTACATAACACTGAAACAAACAGCACCACAAAAAAAAGAAAAGAAAAAAAACTAGTTTCTGCATTTAAAAAAAAGAATCGTTTGAATATCTAAACGCAGTGAGCCTGGCGTAGCGACGGCGTTGCAGCAACGTTAGCTTGACATGCAAACTCACAGAAGCAGATGGATATGGCGGCTCGGAATGCCCGTTTGAAAATGTAGTTGTACGCGTGACAGCGTGGCTGCTAGCTTAGCATAGCCGAGCGTTTCCCGCCGGCGGCGAAGCGCACTAATAAACGCTTTCCTGTAGTTCCACAGCCGTTAGCGCCTTTGAGATGAAACCAGCTCACCCACACTTGCAAATCGCTCGCAAGCAGATGCTCCCTGGCAACCGATTTACACGTCAACGACATCTCAACCGGACCCTCCTAGCCTTAATGGCGCCTCACGCAATTCATATCTAGCAAGGCGGCTTTTAATTAGCGAGGACTTCAGGTCAGTAATGGACTCACAAACAGCGGGTGCAGCCCGTGACGCCCTGTTACTGAAGGCACCATATGTGCCGGCCAGGAGCCTGACTTTAATTTATTTTGATTTATGGCTCTGAGGGTGAAGGGACGTAACCTGGGGCCGGCCCGCCTTCCCCTCCTTCCCCACCTCTCCCACTGCCCACCCCCGTCTCTCAGAAGTTTAAACCGTGTAAAAGTTGGGCGTCTGGTTCTCATAATAAAAAAAGAAAAGAAAAAAAAACCCTGCGCCGATTGTTCGGCTTCACGCTCGGCCGCCGGATCGAGTCGCTGAGGTTTTGCGAAGGCCTCAAAATCTTAGTTTTTGGGGTTTGTTTTTTTTTGGACTTGACAAAGTGCAGCCTCGCCGACCCCTCAGAGGTGAGGCAGGTATCCTGATGCATCCCGGGGGCGTAAAGATAAAGAGCAGATGACCATTAAAGCCAGACCGCGTCAAAAGAATCCCCCCACACCCCAATCAGTCCCCTCTTATCTCCAAACTGAGGCTCCACAAGCTCGCCGCCCTGCGTGAGAAAACACCTCCCGTCGGAGAAACCGGCCGCGAGGAGGAGCGGCGGCGGTGATCGCCATGGAAATGAAGGCAGATTGAGAGTCTCTGGCGCTCAGCTCAGGAGTGTTAATCATCCAGGAACATCAATATAACAAGCACCCCCCCTCCCCACCACCACTCCTCTCTTACCCGCCTCGCCTCCGCTAAAAAAAAAAAAAAAGGGGGCCCCACTTCATTATTCAGCCTCGCCTTTCTTTGCAGTTAATGAACTCCCGGTCGAGACTCCTCACGTCGCCGCTGTTTAAATACCCCGAGTCAGCGCGACTGCCAGTATCACGCTGTTTATGGCGAGAGGAGGTCCGCCACCGCCACCGCCATCACCACAACAACAACAACAGCAACAACAACAACAACAACAGCAGCAGCACATCGGCGCGCGTCGTCTCGGGCTGCACCGCAGATTAGATTAGAGGCTCCAATGTGATTCCAATAAGGGCAATTCGATTTTGAGATAACGTGCGCAACGTGTCAGCGGCTAAATGCGGAGAGCCCCGGTGTCGGGAGGGCGAGAAAATCGCAGATGTCGGAGCCGGCATGCTGCAGTTGTCCAGGAGCGTAAATTTAGCCCGAATGTCATTACTTACTAATTGGAGATTTCACGCAACTCTAATTAAAAAAACCAAAAAAAAACCCTAAAACTGTTCTCGCTGGGTAGCCGAACCCTGACGCAACCCTGAATTAGATATGGATGAATATGGTCAGCAAAAGTAACGACCTGATTGGATCAAAGTTTTTGCAATGACAGGAAAAGAAAAAGATTTTTACTTTTTTTTTTTTTTTTTTTTTAATATTTCAACTGAACTTTGTGTAGTATAAATACAACAAATGTGCAATTTTACCATCCCAGTGTGTAAATATGTGCACCGGTGTGATTGAGTGAATATTTTTTTAGGATTTAGTATTCATACTGATATTGTTGGTAATGTTCTGGATACTTTATTTTTTTCTTTGTTTATAACTCTTTTTTATCGTTGTTTTAACTGTTTATCTTATGCAGTGTAACACACTCTGTTCCTCATGAAGTCGTAATAATTTTGCTTTCAGACACAATCATCCTCTTTTAACTGCTTCTTATACACATCAGTAATCCCCTTTGACCAGACTGATCAAATAAATTTTGAGATTTTGAGGTGACATGCGCTTTATCAAGAATGCAAAAAGGGGTGAAAAATATCAGCAACTTTATGGGCAACAGTGTATTTACCATTTTTCTACTTTTTTTCTTCTTTTTTTTCATTTTTGTTTTATCTTATCTTTCCCAAAGTATACTTCACCTTTTCCCATGTGCGAAAAAGAGCATGTGGAAACGCTGGGTCTTGCTCCTGGTGTTTGGCCGCTTCAGGTGTTGCTCCTGGAAGCTCCTGCTACCACCTGGCACGAAGTTGTGCAAACGAGGCGTTTAGTCGCAATCGCGCGCAAAAAACCCCCAGCTGAAGGGAGTCGGCCTCTCCGGAGCCACTTTATCTAAAGACGTTAAAGGGATTTACAAATGCAGCGGCGGCAGAGCGACTCAGCGGGCTGCGGGAGCGGTGACACACGTTAGCATCACGTGGAGAAGAAGGTGGGCTGGGACGAGACGGGGCCAGGGTGCGACCCCGGTTTGACCCCCCTCCCCCCGCGGACGGGCCTCCCTCTTTAAGCTGGGGGCTCCGTCCTCGCAGCCCGAGGTCTCGGCGAGGCGTTTGAGCGCCTGATTTGAATTTCAACGATCGGGCAGAGGGCAGAGCGTCTAGACGCGACGGCAACTGTCGCGCGTCTCGAGAAAAGCGAGCGCCCCCGGCGAGCGTGAGCCGCGGCGAGCGTGAGCCGCGGCGGCTGCGTCCGGGCAGCAGAAAGTCACCCGGCGCGTCCACCCAGGCCGCGTTTGTCACCGACCGCGGGGAGCCGCCTGAACCGATGAGGCCCGCTTGGGTAAGTCCAGCTGACCTGGTTCAGTTCCCTGAGACGCCCTATGACCTGGACTAATGAGAACATGCACGAAAGGCCCTCGTTCTACCTTTGAGACCCGTGTCGGCTTTGGGTGCACGACGTCTAACACAAATGCAGACTATGGCAACACTAACACACTAGCAAGCTGCACCTAGTAGAAGGTTCTCCTGCTGCTGTGGCCCATCTGCTTTGAGGTTGGAGGTGTTGTGGGTTCAGAGATGCTCTCCTGCTTCCTATGTTGTAACGATGGTTCACTGAGGAACTCTTGTCTTTCTATCAGCTGGAACCAGTCTGGCCTTTCACCTCTGACCTCTGACATCAACAAGGCATCCTCTCCCAGAGAACTGAGCATTGCTGGATATCTCCAGTTTCTGTAAACCCTAGAGTCGTGTGTGAGAACCCCAGCAGATCAGCAGGGTGCCGAGACACTCAGGCCGACAACCACGAAACCCTCAAAGACCCTTAAACCACCTTTCTTCTCCATTCCGATGCTCAATTTGAACTCCAGCGGATCCTCTTGTCCACGCCTACGCGCCTGAGCGCACTGAGCCGCTGCCGTGCGGTTGGCTGATTAGGGTGCACCTAATGAAGTGGTCGCTGAGCGCACGTGGAAAACAGGCGATGGCGTCCGACACCGAGCAGGATGTAAACACGTCGAGACGAGACTCCCCTAATTTAATCGTCTTTAATTGCCGTGCGCATCTCTACCGAAGTCCTACAATCTTGTAACTGTGGTTCAGCGTTCATGTTCAAACTCCCGACACGATCCACCGGGCTTCAATGAAGTATTACGTGTTCTTCTTCTAGCAGTTCAATGTTTGCGCTTCGATGTGTGGAACCACGTTCGTGACATCAGGCAGCTGATTTCATACTCACTGGTCGCAGCGCAAAGTCTCTCTGCGCTTTTAAGAGGCGGGGCCAGGGAGGCGGGATTTGTGAGAACCACAAATAGTTTTCAGCCAATCCGGATCTGGTATTTAGTTTGACGTGAAAACTTTGAAAATTTTGAGTTCTTAATGCGAAGTGGAGTAGGTAATTAGGTAATCATACTTTTCTCTGTACTTTTTTTTCATACTTTCTTACACGAGTGGATGGGATATTAAAATGAATAATAACGATCATGAAGCATTTTTTTTTAATATTTATTTGTCGCCATCGTTGTATCCATCTCAAAAACGGCTTGTATCTGTGTTTGCTAACGTGAGGTTCCATTTGCACTGCTGCAAAATGTGCTATCCCGTTCCCGTCTAAGCCTGGAATCATGAATCCCAAACGCCTCCCTGGAATTTTTTTTTTTTTTTTTTTTTTGGGTGGTGGGGGTGCCCTGTCATCTCAGAGGAATGCTGAAACTGAACCCGACAACTCCGCCGCTCGCCCATGAATCTCCCCCATCAGCCAGTGCGTGAACATAAAGCTTTGGAGACCTGCAGTCTAAGCCCGCCGTAATCCCTCATGCCCAAACAAGACCAAAGGCGGATTTCACAGGCTTGTGCCTCACAATGCCCAGACTGGAGGGGACGCGGCGCTTTGTGGTGCCCCCCCCGATTGTGTCTGGACGCGGGCGCTCTGTGGATGTCGAGTGGGCGTAGCCGGGTCGCCCGGGGTTTCAAGGTCAAAACCGTAGAGGAGAGAATGATTCGTCCATCATCCCGTGCAGGCGACCGTGCGAGGACCCCTCCTCCTCCTCCTCCTCCTCCTCCTCCTCCTCCTCCTTCTTCCCCTAACCCCTCCTCCACCTTTCCCACTTTCACAGCTGCCGCCGGCCGCCTTCCCTCAAACCGAGGCTGAGAGGGGCGGGAGAACAATCGTCCTCCCACGGGTGCCCGAACTCAGGCGGCGGAGAAGAACCACGTCAGCTGTCTTGCCGCCCCACTGATGCCGGGTTTTCGCTTGAAGGCTTGGAGGTCGCGTCCCCCGAGGGTGCGCCCACGACGTGCCGATACCGACAGCCGGCTAGCGCCATCCAAAATCGCGGGTGACCGCCGCAGTTGCTGGTTTGTTGCGTCACTTTCGGGGGAGATGAATTTAATGATTCGAAATAACCGCCACAAGCTTTCAACTTTAAAAGGCGGACGATGGTACTTGGAATTTTTTTTTTCCCCCCTCTCCCTGCGTGTTTGGACGTAAAATATTAACGCGGAGTATCGTCGCGAGCTCGCGCCAATCGGATGACATCACAGCTGCGGCGTTCCGGGTCAACTGTTCCGAGTGACAACGATCGGCCACAACATTACAACCGCTGACAGATGAAGTGAATAACACTGGTTATCTGGTTACCATGGCATCTGTCAGTGGGTGGAGCATATCAGGCAGCAAGGGAACATTTGGTCCTCAAAGTTGATGTGTTAGAAGAAGGATTTGAGTCCCTTTCGGGCTAAACTGTGATGGCGAGACGACCGGGTCGGAACATCCCCAGAACTGCAGCTCTTGTGGGGCGTTCCTGGTCTGCAGTGGTCAGGACCTATCAAAAGTGGGCCAACAGGGTCATGGGTGCCCAAGGCTCATTGATGCACATGGGGAGTGAAGCCTCGTGGTCCAATCAAGAATTCAGACAAGCTATTGCAGCTCAAGTTCTTAAAAAAAAAAAAAAAAGTTGATGCTGGTTCTGTTAGAAAGGCGTCAGACACGTAGCAGCTACCTAAGCATCGCTGCAGACCATGTCCCCCCTCCCATGGAAACGGTATTCCCTGATGGCAGTGGCCTCTTCCAGCAGGATAATGCTCCCTGCCACAAAGCAACGACGGTTCAGGAACGTTTGAGGAACACAACAACCAGTTCAAGGTGTTGACTTGGCCTCCAGGTTCCCCAGATCTCAATCCAACCCAGCATCTGTGGGATATGCTGGACCAAGAAATCCGATCCACGGAGGCTCCAACTCGGATCTGCTGCCGACATCTTGGGGCCAGATACCACAGCAACACCTTCAGAGGTCTGGTGGAGTCCAGGCCTGGTCAGGGTTGTTTTGGTGGCAAAAAGGGGGACCTACATAATATCAGGGGAGGTGGTCGTAATGTTCTGGCTGATCAGGCAACCTTTTCATAGGAAAAAGCCTCACGACCGCTGATGTGAGTCGCTGCAGGAAGGGGAAACGTGAGTTTGGAGTACAGGAAGTGCTATCTGGAAAAAGAAAAAGAGTTTGTGTTTGCAAATGTTTCTTCCTGCTCATTATTTACACCAAAAGAAAAAAAAAAAAAAAACCTGACCCTGGCTGAAAGGCACTGGAATTTCCCTTTGAGCGAAACCCTGAAAGCGTGGCGATCTCAGCAGCCGTGGCGGAGGAAGAACTCATGCTTGGCCCCTTCTGCCCACGGCCAGTTTATGATCCAACGAGCACTTTATCTCTGCTCCACGCACGCCGGCGGGGCCGCTTTATTATAGTCTGAGGGGGCGGGGGGGCTTTCTCTCATTTTCGGGCCATGAAGTTTTGCGCGTTCAACCGATCAAACGTCTCGACGGGTCCTCTCAGGCGGCGGCTCGGCTCCTCCGTCCGCTCCACCTGTGCTCGCCTCACCAGAGACCAAAACCCAGCTCGAGGTGGCCCCCCTGCTCTTTTCAGCGAGGGCGGGGGAGGAACTCGCATGGCAACGGGCCCGGAACAAAATTCCCCGTCCTGATAACCGCCGCGGGGCGAGCGGGCCGGGATGCGTGCGCGCGCTTGCGAGAGGACGTAGCGCGGCGCGACTGGCGGGGCTCCACGCCAGTCTGAGCACGCGAGCGGCGGGCCGTTCCGGTACAAGGGTTCAAGGTCACGGCCGCCGGGGGAGTGATCAAAGGCACTCCCCGGCACGCTCACCAGCGAATATACGGCAATAAATTCTCCCTTTGAGAGTTTTACGGCGTTGACGTATCTGAGTGATCGCTATCGGGACTGTAATCTGCCGTCGAACCGCACCGGGTCACGCTGAGAGCTGACACCTCCAACCGATAGCAGGGCCGGTCCCCGATGCTCCAGGTTAAAAAAAAAAAAAAAAAAAAACATGCACCAAACAATGCCCTCATGACATCATCCGCATCTGCGTGGCGGTTGACCCCCCCCCGGCCCCCGTTTGACCGTATAAACAAGCCAGAGACGAAAGGAAGGATGAAACGGAAGCAATCGCGTCCGCTTCTTTCAGGGCGACGCCCAAAAACAAGTGGCATTCTCGCAACCTCGGGGGGGGGGGGGGGGGGGTCTCCAATGTGAGGGATATGAATTCAACCGCCTCTTTGCCTTTGCTAATCCCCTTTAAAGTTTTAAGATTCCACTGCACCTACCCGCAAAGCTTTAAAAACGGCTAGAAAGCAACAACGTGACGCTTCAACTTTTTTTTCTTTTTTTCTTATAAGAAAGGAAGCCCATTTATGGAAGTACCGATGTCTCTCTCCAGGCTATGAAGACACGCGGCGATTGATCAAACCGGCGGGCTGTTGCGAAAGCGGTGAACCTGCGCAGAGGAGGTTTCCCGAGAAACGCCCCCGCTAGCTCCGCAACAGTTTACCGTAAGCGGCAGGCGAGAAGACACCGCCGCTCCACACACACACACACACGCAAACACACACGCGGTGGAACAGCGTGTACAGAATCTACTCGGTCTTGCCCCAGGCGCGTCTCTCTTGCACAACCACAGCTGACACGGCTCCTGTCTCACATTAAGAAGAAGAAGAAAAAAAAGGGCAATAATGGGGGGGAATCCTGGCAGGCGCCGAGACGCGGCGCCGCCTCCGCGGACGTCTCCGAGATTTGTTCTTTTCGCCGGGGATCGAGCAGGAGGAGCAGGTAGAGGCTGACATAAAAGAGGAGCGTGATCCTCTAACAGGAAATGAAGATATGAACGGAAAAATAAAAGGGTTTTTTTTTTGCAGGCATCAAACCTTGTCAGCAAAAAAAAAAAAAATAGGGCACAGCAGAGGAAATGAGATTCAATAACAGGTGATTCCCTGGTTGGCGGCAGATTACGGGAACACAAAGCGGGAAGAGCGGGAAGATCGGGAAGAGACGCTGGACCCGGTTTAAAGAACAACAGCGAGGCCGGAGAGGGCAGGAAAGGAGAGCCAGGAAAAGTGCGAGCGTGGCTTTTTGCCCTTTGGGATTTCCTTTCCCGGTAAACAAGCGAGGATGGGGCACCTCAACACACACACACGCACGCACGCACACGCGCAATCCATCAATGTTTGACAAAAATGGGGCATTCCGGGAGCCGAGCGCGGGCGGATCCGACGCCGGCGCAGCAGCAAAACTCGCCGCGTTTCTCGCTGTTGCAAACATGCGAAATCTGCAGAGGTTTCCCACTGCGGCTCTATTTTTAAACGCAGGAGAAAAAAAATTTAAAAAAAGGCCGCCTTTCCCCGACGCTCGGCTCACGTCGAGGTCGCAATCATCGCAGGTTTAAGTGGAACGGATATTTTTAAAAGGGGCGGCGCGAAGCCACCGATCTTGGGAGCGGGAGCTAATTGGGAGCGCCGGCGGCCTCATTAAGACGCCAAGCGGCCTCAATGCGGTTTAAAAATGTGTGGCCCAAAAAAAAGAAGAAAAAAAAAAAACACACTCCCTCCGATGCTCCCCGCACACACACACACACAGACACACACTCCCCCTCAAAGCCTGTCGGACCGGGTCGGGCTTTCAGACCGCCCCGGCGGCTTTTCAAAAAAAAGTCACCAGGGAGTCGCACCTGAGCGGCGACGCGTCGTTGCATCTTTTAAACCCTCCTACACGTTTTTGTTCTTTTTGTTTTTGCAACCTGTGACAATTGTTGTTTTTTTTTTCAAAACTTCCAAGCAGTCGCCCGCGAGTCGCCCGGCAACGCCGTGCAAATCGAAACACGTCCCCGGACTTTGAGACCTCAGGGGTCGCGCTGCCGAGGGCGGGCGGCCACTCGCTTCCCCGCGCTCTTCAAATAGGAGAACGGCGCAATTAGCAGGCCGGCGTCTTCTAAAAGCGCCGCCCGCCGCGCCGACACCAGCTCAGCCGGTTCCAGCCGGTTCCCGGCAGCGTGCCGGCGGATCGCGCGAGCCCTTAAAACATCACATCGGACATAATAACAGCCTGGCGGCGGCGTCAGCGGTGCTCTAAGTACAGTTTATTTAGCAAAAAAAAACAAAAAACAAAACATAAAGCAGAATCTCTTCTTAATGACAAGTCTGTGAGGGACCACCTACGGCGCAGAAGCAGCTGCGGCACTCCGCCAACAACATTTCTGGAAAATAATAATAATAATAATCAAACAGGATATGCTCTACTGAAAAAAACCTGTAAACTCGGCAAGGGGTGATCACCTAAAGTGCTTTGAGGGCCGGGGGGGGAGGGGGGGGGGGGTTTAATGTGAGATATAAGACAGCAACCAAACCAGTAATGATGCAGTGAAATGCACAATAATACTTTTTCTTTCACAGAGAAAGTTTAGTGTAAAAAACAAAACAAAAACAAAAAAAACTTTTTTTCCCCCCGAAAATTAACAAGCTATTTGATAACAATAGAAAACGGTAAAATCAAACCGAGGCTACAGGCGTTGTTCATCCGTTCACCTAATTAACCCTTCAGCTAAGCTTCTCTTAAATTATTATTATTTCTTTTTTTTTTTTCCTTCCTTTTTTAAAAAAGAAAAACACAGCTGGGAACGTTGGCCACTCGTGAACCATTCGGCATCCGCAAAGCAACCTCCCATCGCCCTTCCAGACCCCCAAAAAACCCTCAGTGCCCTGTGAACCACACAGACTCGTTAATATCCAAACGCGTGTCGGAGACTCTCTCAGACAAGCTATTGCAGCTCTTCTTCCTGTTTTCCCTTGCGTGTCACTTCCTGCATCATCATCATCATCATCATCATCATAATCGTCGCCACCACCATGAGACCAGCGGGGGATCCTGCAGCTGGATTTCGGGACTGATAAAACTCAGCGTTTCTTTGAATCTGGGCCTGCAGGGGACGCAGGGGCGGGGAGGACGTGGGGGGATTGTGGGGGGCCGCGTCCTCGCCGCTTCCACCGCTCGTAAAACACGACAACAAAAGAATAAAACACAAACAAAACCCTTCCGGCGGCGCGTTTATCTCTTCTTCCTCTGCTGCCGGAGCGCCTTCCTGTGCTTCAGGATCATGTCGTGGAGTCTGTCCAGCCCCTCCCTCAGCCCGTCCCCGATGATGGCGCAGGCCGGCTGCAGGTGCCACGGCGTGGCCGGGCTCAGCTCCTTCAGCGCCAGCAGTTTCTCGATCTCGGCCAGCCCCAGCGAGTGCCTCAAGTCCTGCTTGTTGGCCACCACCAGCAGGGGCACGCCCTGGTTCTCCGAGGTCTTGGCGATCTTGTGCAGCTCCGTCTTGGCCTCCTCCATGCGCTCGGCGTCCACCGAGTCCACCACGAAGACGATGCCGTCCGTGCAGCGCGTGTACGACTTCCACAGGGGCCGCAGCTTCTCCTGGCCGCCCACGTCCCAGAAGTGGAAGGTCACCGTCCGGTGGCCGCCCAGCGACACCTTGACCTTCTCGGAGTTGAAGCCCTTGGTGGGCACCGTGTTCACAAACTCATTGAACTGCAGCCGGTACAGCACGGTGGTCTTCCCCGCCGAGTCCAGCCCCAGGATGGCGATGTGGAAGGACTGGAAGCACGGGATTCCCGACAGGAAACCGGGCTGCTCTGACAGTCCATTCCCCATCTCTCCTCATGAGGAAGGACCGGTGACCTGTGAGACCGGATCCAGCGATCCAGCAATAATCCTCAGAAGGGGGGGCGGCAGTGGGGAGCCGGGGGATTATAATCCAAAATCACGGCGGCGGGAACCTGAAAGCAGATTGCACATGTTACCGTGTGTGTGAGAGTGTGTGTGTGTGAGTGTGTGGCGGTATAGGCTTAGAGGCGGCAGGCTGAACCAATCGTTTTAACATTAACAACGGATTAAACGACTATGACCAATCAGAGAGTGACAAACCCCATACGGAGTGTGGTTACTCAATGGCCGCCGCTGCCGGCGCCGGCGCCACCAGGCTTTTCCGCCTTCTTTCGGGCTGATGTTTAGATTCTCCCGCCTCGGGGCTCGGTGGCAGCAAGAACCTCGAGAACCTTCACCGAGAGCACGTCCGCAGGCCCGGTGTGCAAAGCAAACACGCCGCCGATGTTGCGTCAGCGCGCTTGAGCAAAACCCGCATTCCTGCGCGGGTGTGTTGATGTCAATGTCACACACGTATGAATGAGCCCGGGTTATCCTGGGAAGGCGGGAGGGGAGTGGAGGGGGGGGGGGGGTATCACGTCCAAACGGAATCGGAGAACCTCTGGAGAACTTCTGTGGTTTTTAAA
>CAAKHG010043847.1:0-14960 GCA_901007715.1 Dactylopterus volitans
TTTTCCCTGCATCGCTCCATATTGTGTGTACATGTGTGTGTGTGCGCGTGTGTGTGTGTGTGTGTGTGGGTGTGGTGGAGGGGTGATGCTAAGAGACAGAGGGAGAAAACGCAAAAGAGATTCCTATTAACACTGGATTTCCTTTTCTTTTTTTTTCATATCTGGCTTCAATAAGAGCCAAATCCTGGGAGAGTTCCCATGATTTTATAGTCTAAACAGGCAGATATCCCATCCTTTCTGAACTGAATTGCTAAAAAAAAAAAGGGAGAAAAAAAAGATCTAATTGATTAAAACTTCCCTCACAATGAGATTCAAAACATCCAAATCTATGTAGAACACCACCACCGGCTTGCATGTTTCCACTGCGTTTTTCGCCGGCATGCAGCGGAGAGATGCATGGCCTCGGGTCGTCTCCAGGCCGCCATCACTCAAGAACCTGACACAACCAAAGTTTCCAGGTCAAAAGGAAGAGGGGATAAAAAAAAAAAAAAAAAAACTCTGAGATGTTCTACATCAGACAGGAAATCGCAGCCGTTGTTCAGATTGCCAATCAATATTTTATGAATATGTGAGGTCTAATTATGTTCCCCGTCTGCACATTCTCACTGATTCCATCGGGCATCCCACCACCACCACCACCACCACCAACCACCACCACATCAGTATCACTTCACGTCGACTGTGCCACTTGGAGGACCTGCGAGAGGAAACTTCTGAGATGTTCTCCCCCGGCTCGGGTCTTGAAATATACAAGCCACGTACGTTCGGTTAATCAAAAGTGAAAAGCCACGAGGAGACAAACAGAATATGTTCCACTTCACAATAGCTCTGGAGATCTCAGGGGCAGTCGGGAGACCGCTAGGCTGGTGACACACTGCCCCCTGCAGACACATCTGAGCAACACCCAAACTATCCGCTGCCATGGCATTATTAAAGTCTCAAAACATCATTTTCACAAAGCGAAACGGCAGCATTTAAAGGTCCACAACCGTCAAGAGTCATAAGCTTCGACACAGCCGGGCAGCTGCAACCTCGTGTCTGTGCAGTCTGCAGAGAGCTCTTGTCTGTGTGGTGCTGCCCTCTGGTGGGCGTGAAAGAGAAAGCGCTCATTTAGGCTGCAGCAATCAGCGTCCGAGGCCGAGGTCGCCCTCGGACGCTCAGCGGCGAACGCATGGTCGAGCTACTCACTGAAGTTGTGCGCGATCTTCTGGTTGAGCATGATGTGCTGAGTGCTGCTGGGCTCGGCCGCGCCAAACGTCCCCACGTCCTTAACGGCAAATTGCCCATATAAGCGAGACGTGTCGATTTCCACCCTCTGGCCGCTCTCTTGTATCCAAAAAGATCTCGCAATCTGCCGCGAAACAAAACAATCCAGTGCTCAGACGGCTGCATTTTCAAAGGGAGAGTCAAGGTCAGCGTTGCAGATGAATAACAAGAGCGAGGTGATGAGTATTAATGGTGCTGGTGTGAGGAATACAGAGGCGATAAACGGACCTTTCTGTGTTTGCCAAAAAATGATTAAAAAAGTGCCACTGCTTTAAAGTGTGAGTGACACACACAGGTGAGCCCGTTGGACGGATTTATACAAAACTATGAACACGTTTATTGTCTTGTGTGCATGGTGACTAGTCAACTGAAGCATCAAAATTCCTCAGTGTGCAATAGTCTCTGAGACGAAGCTGCTCTGACACCAGTGACATCACTGGTGTGACAGACGAACTACAGGCAAACTGAATTAATAATCCCCCGTGACCACAGAAGGTTTTTTTTTTTTTTTCCCAGTGGCTCCATTACAGTATAAATTGGGACTGGACGGCACACTTCACCATGAGAATGTAAAATCATGTTCAGTGTAATTGTGGGTTTGTGATATTTGATTTAATGTGTTTACTTCATGCTCCATCGGCGGGATGAACTGGAGTTGAAGTTGTGCTCCACCAACTTTGCCAGTAAACAACTTTGTATCAGATTCGGTGAAAACATGTTTGGAAATCAGCGTCGCGCCGTCAAAGGATCAGCAAAACACAGTCGTGTCTTTTTATCGCAATGTGTTCAAACTTATGTAAAATCTTCTTTCATGTAAGTGTCCATCCATATTTCTTTACTTGTTTCCCCTGGCGACCCAGCATTTATCATCACAGCGCCATGAAATGTTTTTTTCTTCTTTTTTTTTTTTTACCCCCTCGGGCAAAGTCTGCAGATATGCTGACTTACAAGAAGTGTGCATAAATGGCTGCAAGAAAGCCCTCATGCACTTGACAATTTAATAGTGGGGCAGACCTAAACCCTCGCAGAATTCGCAGGAATGAGCCTCAAAACCGAAAAAAAATGTATTAAGAATAAATAAATAAATAAAACAAAATCTATTACCAGATTACCAGGCACATTAATATTCTCGGTCAAAATATCACCGATCATGACTTCTTGTATATAAAATGTGGCTGAATTTCCCTTTCATGAATTAGGTTTTAAGCAAAAAGTGAAAAGCGTTACCTTCTCTGAGCCAATCAGGTCCCAGTGGAAGGCCTTGGTGCGCGACCTTTTGGGGCTCGGCTTTACTTTGAAGAGCAGAGGTGGCGGCGGCGGGATGAACGGGGGCGGAGGGAGTTGAACAGGTTGCCAGGCTGATGCGTTAGAGTCCTGGACTGAGGGTGTGAAGGTTGCCGGGGGGGGACAAGGCGGAGGGGCGGGTGGAACACCTGGAGAGGCTGATGACGGTCCCGTAACAGTCTTCCTGGCACCACGACCTTTGGGGACCACGTTTGAGTACCCGGCTGAGGGATGACTTGGGCTTGGGTCGCCGGCCCAAACGTCATCCGGGTCTGCATAATCAACTGGAGGGTACTTGATAGGTACACCTCCACATCTGAATTCACCACTGGATTCAAGGTCCGTGTCGGCGTCCTCGCCGTCCTCGGCTATGCTGAGGTGTTGCACGGCCGTGGCCGACGCGTGGGAGTGCTCCCCGTTGGACCGCCTTTTCCAGTCCGAGCACAGCTTGTGGACGGCGTGGACCCAGGCATCCCGCTCCCTCTGGACCGACCCGGGAGCAGCGGTTTGCTCTGACACAGGCACCTTGAAACTGCAGTTAATGAATAAAACATAACTGAATTAACGCTGCATGCGTGCTGAATCTTCATGGTATTACGAGTCAAACAGCACTGCCTCCTATCTGCTAAAATAAGCATAAATGGATGCTGGGGGCATTTGATTTACAGGCCGGAAAATACACACCGTTACGCTCTCACGAGGCTGTAAATTACTTGGAAATCGAAAGACGGCTGACGTGACATGTTGCATGTCTCAATCATCACTCACTGGTACTCGTTCTTGTGAGTGATCAGGGTGAAGGTGTCGGGGCTGTTAGGCTTCTGCACGCTGGTGTAGCCGTCCGACAGATGAATGACGATGGACATGGGCGTCGGGGATGTGACCTCACCGTCAGAGGGCCCTCGCCGACTGAAGGGGGCCAGCGTTAGCTCTCCTGGGTGGAGCTGGACCTCATATCTGGAACGACAGTCGGGGGAGAGGGAGTGTGCCGCGAGCCACGTTGTATACCGGTGCTATAATAAAAATAGAAAAAATGAGGCAGCGGACGTCGAACTGCGGCTTATCAACGGGAGGTATGTTGTCATTGTAAATGTTTTCCAAGCTCTTTCACGGGTGATTCGGCACAACCCTTCATTTCAGGATATACACTTGAAAATTCGATCCCACACTTGTGTGCGAAAGGGATCAGTCGTGTCAGTGAACTCTCTTCTGCGAAGTCATTCAGCGGTTTGCAGCAGCCCACTATAATCTTTCTTTGCATTGTGAGACAATATTGTTAGCAACACTCCAAAAAAAAAAAGCCTTTTTGTTTGTTTTGTAGGTGATTTTAGGTGGAGAAACCAACGCAGGTGATGAGTCAAAGCAGCGACTGACAGCCTGAGCGCAAATGTGAACCCTGCTTTGAATATGTGTTGTGTAGACCAAGTCACACCAAGTGACAAGTTATAACCTTTTTGAAAGATTGTAACCGACGGCGTGGGTGGGAATACTCAAACAGCACCAACACTTAAAGCGGCGGGGCTACGGTAATCCGGATACATCCGTACTTCACCCATCTGAACGACGCCAGGCCGCCTCTGTGCAGCAGCAGGACGCCCTCGCGGAGGCTTTGCGACGCTGGGGGCTGCTGGCGGGCTTCGGCACTGCCCTCCTGAGGACGACTGTAGATGTTCCCGTAAATGATCTGATTCACCAGGTGCATCATCTGCTCAAAAGCAATATCGCAAACAAGAATTCCACTTTCAGTCTCAGCGCACTTATCAGAGAGGCGCAACGGCGCTGCATGTAAATAGCGTAACTCCACCTTGTGTTTATCCTCCAGCGAAGTGGCCTCCAATTCGTAATCGTGATGTCCTTTAAAAGAAATTGAGAACCTGGAGCCGACTCCGTCGTCACAGCTCTTCACAATGGAGAACGCAAGTTGTCTCTTGATGATGCCTTTCTCGATGCTGCACAGTGTTTTCGTCTTGAAATCGATCTGGGCGGTCACAGTGAGAGTGTTTCAATCAGAGCAGTTCATGCAGAAAAACGCTGACAGCCATAACCATAGCTGGCCCTCTGGAGTAGCTTTTTAGCCGTGCTGGCTCAACGTCGCTTATCAAAGGCGACAAACGTCCAAGCTAGAAATTTGTGTCAGGATTCGTGTCACGAGGACTTTGTGTTTGTGAGCAAATTCCAGAAACCTCAAGCAAGATGGTGAGCGTCACAGGTTTAACGTCTACGCCGAATGAAAAGCATGTTAGCATGGCATTTTAGCATGATGGCGGGCATCTCTCCCAGGTGAGGCGCCCTGATTTGGAGTTAGTCATAAATGTGCATGTGCAAACCGCATTGTCTCGTATCAACGGCAGAGCTGCACTTCATGCTGTCAGGAAGGCGCCATCTTTTGTCGGCAGCATGTCTCTTTGGGTCGTTCCCGAACGAATCGGCTCGATGAGCCGGCTCCTGAAAGTGAACGACGGGAGCCGGCTCTTGTTTGTTTGTTTTTTGTTTGTTTTTTCTAGAAGCCGATTGTTTTTGTTTTTCTGCAAAAGCCGCACATGATTGGTCAAGCTGTGCGGCGCCGTCTGCATGTCTGTGCTGAGCAGGAGTGGGAGCGCAGGGGCCCACGCAGCACAGTCAGACAGAGCAGAAGAGAGGGAGACTGTGTTGCCAGGTGCACAAGAATTATCATATTTGTACCATAATTTTGCCCTCTGTACGATCAATAATCCCCCAAAAAGGCCAAATATACAGTAATTTCACCATTCCGTGAATGTGTGGTTGTAATCAGCCTGCCGCAACTGTCTTCCGGATTGCTTTACTGAGCCATGACGGTTTTTGTTTCCGTGTGACTAGTTTCCAGCCAATCGTGTCTTTTCTAAACGTGAGCTACGAGTGACGCCCATGCGTTGGCCTCACAACAACGATCATGATTGTCTGAATGGTCGGCTGCGCCCGCCTCTTGCGTCAACCTGAGCGTTGCACAGAGACGGCGCCCCCAGCTGGGAACCGGGTGAAGTCTGACTGAGCTGCTGGGTATTTTCTCTGTGTATCATCATAATAAATTCTGCGTCTGAGACCTGCTGTTCTGTCCAGACACTTCCTGGGGCTGTTCCAACAAAAGAACAGATGATCCTTAAAGTGTAAATAATAATTATTTGATATTATGTACATTAGTCGTTCATTTTAGCACATAATTTGGTGATAAATTAATATAAGCAACGAAAAATCTGAGGAGGCGCTTGGGAGCCAAAAGAGCCGGCTCTCTGAAAAGAGCCGGAATTCGCGTCACTCAGTCTCTTGAGGTGTCGGGAATGAGGATTCCCGTCTGCACAGCTGGCCTCTGTCACGCATACGTCATGCAATGAGAGCAGTGCCTCCCAAATCGATTACAAAAAATAGGAATATTGATGATGAGAACAAGATTAAGAATAATGACATTTTATGATGTTTCAAAACTACGGCTATGGTCTCAAAGATTTGTTTCAGGCACAAAAGAAAACAAAAAATCATGGCCTGGTTTGCCTGAATGGTCTCATGGTTTTGCGCACATAAACATTTGCATTAATTATCTCTCGGAGAAGCCGGTGGTTCGCTCTGTGACCTGAATGCATGCTAATGGCGGTCATTAGCTCCACTCAACGGCCTCCCAGGAACTCCGCTTGTTCCAACACACCTGAAGAACCCGCTTCTGCCATCTGTAGCGGCCGTGCTTGTGAACGCTGAAGTTGTATTGTGAGGGCAGCTTTTCCTGCAACAAATGAGACGTGAGAAGACACCTTGTAAAAAAAAAAAAAAAAAAAAAAAGCTCCAGGAATATGGAGCCGTTTTAAGGAGCAGGGCTGCAGCTGTCTTTGACTGCTTCCTGCGGCGGCGTTGAGCAAAGCAACCGCCTCAAATACCTGTGAATTAAAGGATAACCTTAAAACTGATCCAACAGGACGAGCGGCTTATTAACAAAGCAAGGACGCACGCATCAGGGCTTTTCAAGACAAGTTTCCTGCAGCTATAAACTTTCCAAGTGGATCACAACAAGGAAATATGGGATCTAAAAATGTCTGTTAATTGATTTGCAGATAGCAGGCGGGTGTGGGCCTCTTATGCTATTGATTCCCGCAGTGCCGGTCTTTGTCTCCTGGCCTGGACTGAGTGGGCGCGAGCCTGAAAGGGGCCGCGGATGATGCAAAACAGCAAATTGTGACCCAAATATTCCAAATCAAACGCGAGCCACTTAACAATATATCCTCAGTGGTGCGCGGCTCACTCCCGGCTGAGGTGCAGCCACGTTACGGCCTAGTTGTGGCCCGGTTCTGGCAGACGGCGTCATCATGGTGCGTGTGCCAGATGAGCGTGGCGGGCAAAACTGTTGTGGCCCAGATGTGGCGAACAAACACAATACCGCTGCCTGGGTTACATGGCGGGGTGGTACACCACTCAAGGTTCTGTTGGGAAATTTTATTCTACCTGGCTCATCTCCTCTGTTGAAAGCATGAAACTGCAAATCCAACTGACTCATTTGTTTTTCCGTGTGTGACCCTGTGAGGTTGCTAATAAGGAAAAAAATTCATAAATGTTGCATTTCTCAAACTTTTTCTTTTTGTTTTTCTCTCTTGAAAAGTGTCTGGGCTGCATGTGCATCCCAAACACCGGTCTGGCATTATGGGGATGGGGTTGGAGGGGTTTACGTAACTTTGTGTATGTTTGTTTTGTATGTATTGTAAAATGATCTAAAAAAAAAAACTATACATGCACTATTCTACTGCTTATCAGGCCTAATTTTGTTAGAGGGTCATCTTCCTGGTGGTGAAATTCTCCTTTCAGCAAGCTTTGGCAAATTATTCCTTTACATATTACACATTTATATTTTAAAACCAAATGTGAACATTGAAAATGCCTACGTGGAATTAAACTTGTTCGATCGGTTTCTTGTCTCTCCTGACTGTGACACTAAGGGATCTGCCCAGCGACGTTTGCTTTCGGAAAAAAGGCGTGATTAATGGACTTTAACTGCATCGCGGTCGCGAAGAAGTGCGGCTCTCCAGAGCAGAGAGCGATGACTTATCAAATCCGGGTGAGCATGAAACGCTCAGCGGGCGCCAGCGAGGCTCTTGCGTGGACGCCGCTACCTCTTCACCCAGACTCTGCTTCTTGAACAGCTGCTCGCGGTCCCTCCGGGCCTGATGCAGGGCATCCTCGATGCTCAGCTCGCCGTTCTTCACCTTGTTCATGATGCTCAGCTGCATCTCGTTGCTCAGCTGAAAGCGCGACAACCAAGAGAAACCAGAGTTATCGTCCGCGGCATCGAGATCGTCTCAGTCTCTTTTCCTTTGTGGCCTTTTTTCTTTTTCTTTTTTTTTACAAATCCGGTCTTTTTAAGACGAAGCAAATCTTCGACTGCTCTTTCTGCGCTTCCATTGACTTTAGAGCGGCACTTTGCTGAGGAGTTCTTTCAGCTTCTGCTCGGTGGGCGATAAGGAACTGACTGACTACAAGGCCTCACGAGTCAAACAGCGGCATGCGTCAGTCTCAGCTCACTGGAGCTGAAGAGGAACCGCAGCGCTTGTAGAGCACAATCGCCACTGGCATCTGCTGTAACGCTCGCTGTTACCGGAACGCGCCACCTTCCTTAAATCAGTCATTGTCTTTCACACTTCTCAGTAAAGCTGGTCTGTGGGAAGCTGCTGGAGGCAGGGAAGTCGGCTCGAATTGAGGAAGTAAATTTGAGCTTTATGTCATCTCGCCGCTCACACCTGACGTTGCTGTTTTCGCAGGAACCAAGAAGCTGTTGCCATTTATAGACTTCCCTGCAGAGGCCTTGTTTTTTTTAAACTTTCAGCAAAAAAAAAAAAAAAAACAATTGCAAAAAAAACAAAAAAAAAACAAGACATATTCAACAGAACACGCTGTTTGGTGTTTGCTTTTTGTTTTTTTTTGTCTAGGCATAAAAACTTAGATCTTACCTGTGGCAAGTCCTCCATGTATCTATCCACTCTGGATAGGCTCTCTTTTTTCTTTGACCCTAAACTTGGCATCATGTCGAGAGAAATAAATAAATAAATAAATCAAGATCTCACTCCAGATTATTTGTTTATTTTTCCATGAAATGCTTCCCCTTAGACAACAATGGGTGACTCTTCTTGCAAGACCAGGACCGAGCTCTGCTCCCGTGAGCAGGGAGAAGCAGAGTGGCTGCAGAGCGGCTGACGCTGTATCGCCGCCCTCTTTCGGCTCAGATTTCCGTCCCTGCAGGTGAGCCGGGCGGCGCGGCCCAGCCACACCTGCGGCCGCGCGCGCAAGCAAACAAGTCGAGACGCATGCAGGACATTTTTTCCCTCCCCGCCGCGTCACCCAGGAGGGAGCGCTGTATGTCCGATATTGACATCACAAGACAGGAAAGCAATATCACTTTTTCCATGCGTTGTTTTTTTTTGTTTTTGTTTGTTTGTTTGTTTGTTTTGTTCAACCGCATCATCTATATTTTCATTGGGTTTCACATTTGTTTGTTTTTTGTGATTTGGCTGCAGCGACAGTTTATCTTTTATTTTGAAAACAAAAGCAGTCTTAAGCTCAAAAAAAACAATTAATACACCAACTCTATACAGGTTAAATGCATTATCTAACTGTAGTTGTGACTAAATACGTTTTGTGGTATATCAACTTTATTTTTTGTTTTTGATGTCACATTTCAGCACACAGCTTAACATACTGCTTAACATACAGCACATACAGTGCTTAACAAATGAAAGCTTTTACATAAATAAATATCTATCTATCCATGTATATATGTATATATAAAATTTTCACTGAGCTTTCTATGTTTTACCATTTTGAACAGATATGATGAATTTCAAACTGAATTCATTTTTTTATACCCAAATCTGAAGCAGCTTACTGAGCTTCTCTGAGAAGATTCAACCACTAAAATTTACATGGTGGTTAATAATGGTGGAAATAATAATGTGCTCTACTATTTTTTTTCTGTTTTTTGTAAAACAGTAAATTCGAAAATTCATGGTTAACAATAATAATTATATTTCAGCATTAGAATTATCATTTCGGTTAAAGAGCTTCTGCATTCTGGTGGCTTAACAACCACGGAAGCATAAAAGATGGTTTTGGTGATTGCCAATGCTGTTGATTTAGAGCAGCTGTGGCAGAAACCTTACAATGGCACAAACCATACACCGGCTGGTTAAGGTTCATGGAGATATACTCAGTGTTCCCCGATATTGACTGAAGACAACATGGTTTTTGCGGGAGACAAAGGCACTGGCCGACGCACATTAGTCACCTTGCCACCACCCAAATATTCAGAGTCAGAGTAGGATGGACAGAGAGGGAGAAAAAATAAGAAGAATAGATGGGATAAGCGGGGGAGGAGAAAGAGAGTAGGAGTGGGAATGTTGCCCTAAGGAATGTGAGTTCCTTCCATTCTCCTCTGTGTCCTTCCGGTTCAGTCCTTTTTTTTTCCTGGATTACCCGGTAAAACTGTTTAAAAAAAATGTTTAAAAAGTAGTTAAAAAAATGAAGTTATCCAAAAAAAAAGAGGGGGCGGGGGGGCTGAAAAATGCTGTGAGCGTTACCTAAAGTTGTCTCTCCTCTGACATCAAAAAGTGGATGTTAACTCAACCTCTGTTTGAAGTAAGAGTGAAGAAAAGCGAGTGGGTTAGAAATTGGGTTCCTAATCAGTCTTTAGGACTAAGAGTACACAAACAGTAAGGTTATACTGAGGCATCTGATCTGAGGAGGTTAGGGTTAGGAAATACTCCGGGTTTGGGCCTATGGTGACGTTTAAAGGTTAGCTCTAGGCATCTCAGGCAAAGTTAGGGGTATTAGGTTAGGATTCAATTCAGTGTTTCCCATACATCCATTTATTCAGCTGGCACCCCACCACCACAAATAGATTCCGTTTCTGTGGGGAAACTGAAATTAGTTTAGGCCTGTATATTGCTATGATTTATTATTACAAATTACCGTGCATTGTCTTACCCCTGGTGTTTTAAGCAGCAGTACCAACGAAATTGATTAGAGTGTTTTTCGCGCGCGCAAACCGGCTTTTGAACGTTGCGTACTTTCGAGTGATGACAATTATTGGAAGTGGTAAAATTTGGAAATATGGGAACAAAATGGGAGATACTGGACGTAAACCACTGGAGTTTCCCTCCCAGGAAAGGACCGATTGACAAACCGAAAGCCTTCTTGGCGCTAGCTGACACTCGCACTGTTATTGCGGGGATACTAAACAAATTGTGGCCATGATTTGTGGTTTTCGATTCAACAAAGGAGACTGTGCCAGGTATGATGAACGGGCACGGTGCGTATGTAAGCGGCGAGGTGCGCATCTGGCGGAGACTCCCTGACGCGGCGGCCACGTGGGGAATCCAGAGTGCAGGTGAGGTAATCCCCTTCGTGAGAAGTGGCGGGAAGCCCCGCAGCTGCCTGGAAGTCCGAGTTTCTACTGAGGTCGAAAGCGATGAAGTTAAAGCAAAAGACTGAGCATGAAATCTGCCTTCAAACTAAGTTCCTCTGGTGTATAGTTTCTTTTTTTTTAAAAAAAAAAAGAAGTGTAAATAGTAGATCATGTTGCACTGAAACGCGACCTGATCAGCCTTCAAGTGCAGCGATGCTCCCCGTGCCTCCTCAGGCTTTTCCTGCACTACATTTTATTTGCTGCTGACTTTCAGATGGCGGGTCCACACCAGAAAAAGAGAGAATGTTCATGCATGAATATGAATATGCAACATTGGATGTGGTGAGAATGCTCCTGTCAAACTTTAAGGTAGACTGGAATTTAAGGTGGACCTCCCCTTGAAAAGGTCTCGCGATGGAAAGTTGGGTTAAAAAAAAAACAAAAAAAAAAAACAGAAGCTAACACAGCTTCCTCTTTTCTTCTAGGAACACTTTGCCGATAATGTTTCTCCATTTGAAATTGACTTTTTTTTTTTTCATTTTCCTCCCCCACTCTCAATGAAACTAATTTTTTAGCTCGTGTTTCCAAACGTTGGACGGCTTCGTTTATGTCGAAGGGGAAGGGAGTTGGGGGGAGGGTTAGTATTATCTGCTCACATTGTGGTTACCGAAAGTTTCGGGTTTACAGGAAACGGTCAAGTGAAAACACACACACACACACGCACACACACACACACACGCTTCTCCCTCGCTGGCTCCTCCCCCTCGACAGTTGAGGGGATAACAAGCTGCTCCGCCCGCCGCTTCACTTACACACCCGCCGTCAACATGCGCCCACTGCCGAGGATGATGATGGTGGTGGTGATGGTGGCGGCGGCGGCGGCGGCGTGGGCTTCTGTGGTGAGTAACTGCGCTCATGTCTGCGCTCGGAGCGGCTTCCACGCATTCTTTAAGCCTCGCGCGTGTCCCACCCGCTCCCCTCTCTCCCCTCCGTCCGTTTGGCCCTTCGGACACTGGCGCGCCGCGCGCTCGGCCTTTACTTTCACTTTCGCTTTTGCTTTCCGCTGCGCTCGGTCGAGTGCGTTTGTTGAAAAACGGCGGGGCTCCGGATCCGTACCCCCCCGAAGTGGCGCCGTCAACGGCACGTCAGAAGAGCAGCGGTGGCGTTTGGCCTGGCGGCCGTCGGGAGGGAGGGAGGAGGCGCGCTCGGAGCAGCGCTCGGGACTTTCCGGCGCGCCTAGAAGGAACCGATCCCGGCGCGCCGTCGAGCGTTGCCAACAGGGCAGGGGACGGCGCGCTTCGGCGCAGTTCCACCGCACAGCCACGGCGCACCTTCCGCGGCTGCTCCTGCGCAGCTAAATTTGGATGACGCCAAAACTGACGACCGCGCAGCGCCGCCGACCCCACAGCCACGACAACGACAACAACAAGCCCAAACGTCCTAAAACTACATCGCGCAGCACGCCACATGACACACCACAAAACCAGCAACACACACCACCAACCACAACACCCAGCGAGTCAAACATCCCCTTATTCGGACACAGACGGTTGATGGGAGCAGCTTTGTTCCACTTTCCAACCGGCGCTTAAGCTTTAGTGTCATTTTGGTGATATCTGGAATTCGATTCCAGTCGGCAGCCTGTTCCGGAGTCGACGGCCCTCGATGGAGAACCGCCCCGTGGTGTTTGACAGCCACCATCCTGGTCTGACCTTTCCTCTCTTTCTTTTTTTTTTCTGTTGTCTTGTTTGGCCCGTCTCCCTCGCAGGTGGCGGCCGCCGCTCAGCCCCGCTGCGACCCCATAACACAGTACGAGCGAGGTGGCAAGTGCTGCAAATTATGTCCCCCAGGTACTCACACACACACGCACGCACTCGCTCACACACACTCATCGCTGGCTTTGTTTTTATTCGCATCTGGAAGCCGCTGTGTGAGTGTGTTTTTATGGGGCGGGTCTCAGAGCGGCGCTGCACCACAAACACACACGTCGCGGTAGGTTGCCTCCTTAAATGTGAGGGCTGCTGGTTTAATTGCGTCCGCACAAATGGAATAATATTGCGAACCTACGCAGGGAAGAAAGAAGGCAGACGGTCCGCAGAGGGACACTTTTGCTTTCGGTTTGCTTCCCTCTTTTCCTCGTTGGATCCGCTTTCGCTTTCCAAATCCTGCAGCTCTTTGAAAACTGGTGTTTTAAGGCATGAGCACAAAATCTGGCAGCCAATCTGCTGCAAGTGTTTCAATACGAGTGTGAAGACCAAGCTAACAGTCACCAACGCCTTTCACACATGTATCCGGGAAAGAGACACGTCTGAATGCCATCCAGGTCTTCTTATCCGGGTAGTTTTTTTATCCAGATCACGACCATGTCTGACTCCCAGATAAGATCTGGCTGGGGAGGTTGATGTTTGAATCGCCTTCCACTTGTCTTTACAAAAATCACACCAGCCGCTCCTTATTCCGCCCCGTAAAGGCACATCCGGCCAGGTCTTTGGTTACCAGCATCTACCGGAGGTTCGCGCCATTCCCAGTATTGGCGATGCATGTTTGAATAGGCGCTACCCGGGTATTTTCTTGGGAGGTGGGCATGTGGTAATGACTAAGGAATCTATAGGAAACAATGTGTGTTAGGGGCTGCCGCGGCGCAGCGGTGTGCATTTAGCGGCACTTTCCCACAATCGCGGGAACCACCGCCTTTGAGGTCCACTTCCGAGAACTGATTTGACTCCACAATGCTGCGTTTTCCCCAGGGACCAGCATGCCCTTTCCGGGAACGTGCGAGGAGCCCCAGTGCAGAGAGTGCGGAGAGCGGGAATATCAGGACGCCTTCACGACGGAGGCCATGTGTAAACGCCAGCCGTACTGCGACCCCAGTAAGACCCCCGAACCGGCGCGCGCTCTGCCTCTCTGAGACGGGACCCAGCTCCAACTGTGCCCCCCCCCCCCCCCCTCCACCCTTCCCCTTTCTGCTCTCAGATGCGAACTTCCAGGTCGCCGGCGAGAGCAGCAAGGACAGACGCACCGTCTGCGCGTGCAAGCCGGGGTTCCACTGCTCCAGCGAGGTGTGCAAAACCTGCGTGCCGCACACGACCTGCCGGCCAGGACACGGGGCGCAACCCATAGGTACCACAGCTCTCACACGCCCACCTGGATTTTTTTTTTTTTTAATTTAATTTTTTTAAATCAATGGCCGGTACTTGATCTTTGTTTGTTTCCAGGTAACTCGACGCACGACACCGTGTGCGTGGCGTGTCGGGCAGGCACCTTTTCCAGCGAGACCTCGTGGGACGGCGTCTGCAAGGAATGGACGGAGTAAGTGGGCCGGCCCTCGGCGCCCTGAACCGATGCTTGTTTCTTCCGTTATTTTTTTTTTCTTGTCTTGTTTTGAGGCGGGATTGTGCGAGGCGCCAATGGGCAGGCGGGCGTATCGAACCTGCAGCGGGCGACGCTCCGCTCGCTCTCGGTTTGGAGAGATTGAAACAGGAAAACCGGGGAAACGCAGTTTAGCCAGTTTAAAGAAAAATGCTGCGCTCTCTATATTTCCAATATGGCCGCCACTTTACCTTTTTGTTTTCGAAGCGCGTCGTTTTTCCGACGGCGGCGGCACCGGCATCGGCTGTCTTGGTGAGAGCAGTCGGGGCCGTCCGACGGCGAGATTGAGTGGCGAAGATATTCAAAATGCAGTGTTTTTTTTTTTTTTTTTTCCCACGAGCCGTTTATTGATTTTATTTTTCTCAAACTTCCTCGAGCCCCCGTGGAGATGCTGACGGCGGCCTCGCTAAACCCTGTAGAGCATCGTCAGCCGCGGGTTCATCCACTGACCATCAGTGGCTCATACAGCCCGGCCTCAAAAAAAAACTGTCCATTTAAAATAATCATATAGCGGTTAAGATAAACAAGTCCTGACAGATATTTAAAAAAAAGGAAAAGAGAGATAAACAATTCCAGTTTATCCTTTTCGCTTGTCAGGTTTTCTTGGCGCTGTTGTTGTGCCTCAGGCTTTATTCGGGTTAAATAGCTG
>CAAKHG010043848.1:0-11661 GCA_901007715.1 Dactylopterus volitans
TTTCCTGTTAATAGTCACACCAGCTGGGACAGAATGTTTCTATGTCCTTGCTATTGTGACCACTGTTGCTTTAGAGCCTTACACATTAAACCAAAAAAAAGGTCAGTTAAATAACAATTAAAAAAAAAATCCGTTGACATGTTTGCTATATTTTGAAGATTTTCACTGCTTCTAACTTGCTGCCAGATGGTCCTTTAATTTGGAAGTCTCACCAGAGATGATGAAGCGGTGGAAACAAAACGGCTAGCGCTCAGACGGCTATCGATCTCGGCACGCGAACAGGCTAACGCGCCGGGCGACAGGTGCCAAATTAAAGGTGATGTGCTCGTGGAGGTGCGTAGCTTTATTGCTGCTGATTGAGAGCCAGTCGGGCCGTGAGCGCCCCGTCAGCCAAAATGGGTCCGACGCATAACAGCTGTGTTGAACAAAGCTTTTTAAATACTCCAGACACATGCATGCAACAAACATGGGAACAGGCGTGGGCCTCGGATCTGATGCTTATAGAAACAGAAAATTAAAGCAGCTCTCAAGTCCTTTTGGCATTTCTGGTCCAACTCAAAAGGGAGAGGCAGGGTGCGGTAAATGGATGGAAAACAAATCATGGAACCACACGGCCGCATTATCCGTCACGGAAGCGCAGAGGGGAGAATGACAGCAAGTCAAGGGAATCATTTCTGAACGGCTGCCAGCGGGACGGCAAAAATCGACTCGTTTAAGTCCTCCAGATTAATCCCGATCTCTCCCGTGACTGCGTAAGATGAACACATGCAGGTGGAGAGGAGACCCTCCCCCAACATATTAGCCAATGTATCGTCAGATTACTGCCAGCTGACGGCCTGCTGGTGGCTGGATGGAAAATTTAATACATCTTTTTAAAAAAAAAAAAACCCTGCCCTGTCCGGCAGTGTAGGCATACAGAATGCGAGGTCCGGGTGCCTGATGGTGCCAGAAAGATTTGCTCTGCAAAGTGTCTGAAATTCTCCTCCTGTTGCATTTATTATTATGAGATGTGGATTCCGGGTAGGACCTGGGGGACAGGGAACCGGGCAGGGGGGTGACAAAACAGCAGCAGCAGCCAAAGACCAGCTCCCAGCAGGACAAGATCGTAGGACCCCAGCCTGGCCCAGGTTCTGCCCCCCCCCATGCACAAGCAAAGTCCGCAACCCCTTTACCTCCGGGGACCCGCCCAGACCCCAGGCAAGGAGCCCGCCAACCAAGGGAGACCAGAACCTCCTCACGACAGGGGGCCATGGAGGAAGCCCTAAAAACCAGGGACCAGATCACCAGACACGGTGGCCCCCTTACCAGTCCATGACCTGACCGCCCATTGATAAGAGTCAGGGCGGGGCCCACGAACTCTCCTACCAATAACCTCTGCCCATCTCTAGCGGCGGGCGCCACCAGACACCGGAAGGCCATCACCCCACCCCACCAAAACCGACCGACGCCCTTTCCCTCTCCTTTCCGCAGACATCCAACCTGCCCAAGGAAGGGAAGACAACGGGGTGCAGTTTTCCACCCAACGTCAAGAAAGCCCCCTCCGAGGGCAGCACAATTGCTCATGAGCCCCGCCCGGACCAACACATCCTGGGGACCACTGTCGGATTTCCATTAAGCTATCCCAACCACGCCCCCCGCCACAACCCCGGCTACCGCCCCACCACCGAGTGAACACCCCATCCCCCCAGGCCGACGTGCACCAAGCCCAGAGGCAGCACAGAGGCCCCAGACCCTACCCACACCAAAAAGGCAGTCCAGACCAAGCCTGAGGCCCACACCATCCCCCACCCCCAATGGCCCACCCCAGCAGCAGGGAGAGGCCCACCACGCCCCTTCCCACCCCGCCCCCACATGAGAGACACATAACCCCGGAGAGAGCGCAACCCGGTGCCCCCCAACAACCCACAGAGGTCACAGGACACCCAGAACCACCCGGAATCCCCCTCGCCACCGAAATGGGAGATGAGTTGCCAGGCGGCGACCCCCCCACTAACGTACAGTAAGGGAATCGATTATTGGGCCTCAAATGGATCTAAATTCAACTAATTAAATTTTTGAAGAAGCAGACATCCTATATTATAACGTACTCAAGTTCTTTTTTTTTTATTTCCACTTGATTTTTCCAGAAAATTGTAATCCTTAACCATCAGAAAATAGGGTTGGACATCACTCACGCACACCGTGTCATCATAAGGATACGTGACACAACTATGACGAGGTGTTTTTACAATGGCTCCATTTCTTAAGATGTTCCGGGCCCCCGACGAATTTCAGCTCACAGCCCTCCACGCAGAGACGGATGAACGTGCAGCCCGTGAGGGTTTATAATTACAGTTCCTGTAAAACAGCTAATTATAAGAGTCTGCAGTGCAAATGATAAGGTGCAAATTGGTTTTCTCTGCGTTCCCCGGCGAAGGAGCACAAGTTGCTGGCTTTGTAACGGCCCTGTAATGACTCGGATTAAGAATCGCAGTTATCGGGTCTCGCTGCGCCCTGATCTTGTCGAGGAAAATAAGACGGCAAAGGTGCCGCGCTGGTGCTGAGCTCCGCGGTACTGAGTTCACTGCGAGTGGGCCTTTATAAGTACGCGCGTAAGTGGCGTAGTTTGGATGAAGTTTCATCTACACTCACTGGCCACTTTATTAGGTACACCTGTTAAACACTCATCCACGCAAACATCACATCGGCCAACCACATGGCGGCAATTCAGTGCATTTAGGCGTGTAGACGTGGTCAGGAGGATCTGGTGAGGTCTCCTGAAGTGTCTCTGAAGGTGTCATGGTTGCTGGTCTGAGTGTCCCGGCAGCTGCTGATCTACTGGGGTTCTCACACACAACCATCTCTAGGTTTCTAGGATGGTCCCACAAAGAGAAGATACCCAGTGATGCCCATCTCCTGGAGAAGATGCCTTGTTGGTGCCAGAGGAGAACGACCAGACTGGTTCCAGCTGATAGAAGGACAACAGTTACTCAATGAACCATCGTTACAACCGAGGAAGCAGGAGAGCATCTCTGAACCCACAACACCTCCAACCTTGCAGGAGACCTTTTATTAGGCAGGCTACACCATTCTAGCAAAGTGTACCTAATAAAGTGGCTGGTGAGTGTTTATTACAGTCGAGGCAAAACACACTCTGAAAATCTCACGGGATCTTTCAAAGTGGCCTATATTTGCCAGCTACTACTGAGTTTGTTTTCTCTTTATATTTAGTTCAGGAGCAGAAAAAAATAAAATAAAACGCTACCCGAGTCACCCGAGGTCCAGATGCATAAATGATGCGTTCTTGTAAAGATGGCGACTGTCATTTTAGGCGGCTCTTATTGTGCCCAATGCGCGGTCGGTTTGGTTTTCCGTAGCTTTTATGGCAGTAAGAAAAGGGGGGCGTGGCTTCATGATTGACAGGGCGGCCCTGAGCGAGACACTGGAAGACGCATTCGCCGCCTTCTGTTCAGGAATTGTAAATAAGAACGTCGAGAGGACGCGTAAGGCTGATCGGCGCAACCGTTAGGGCCCGTTTGAAAGTGTAAAGTTGTTGTTCTGCAGTCAACCAATCAACAGCCGGTGCAAGATGGCGGCGGCGCAGTGGGGAGGAAGGGGAGATGCGGCATAATGGTTCCACTTTTTTTTGCCCTTTATACTTACACGCTCGTGTTTGCGCTTCTCATTGGCTGTTGCTTTTATTGCCATGACAACAAACTAAAACGGCATCTTTGTCCATAAACGATCAATTAGGAGAATAAGTCTGCTTACGGCTCGGGATTGGCTCCAGCTGGTGAGAGGCGTGGCCACCTTTCTGCCCCTTCTTCTGACTGGTCGAAACCCGCGCTGCTCTCCACCAATTGCAACAGCTAATTAGTTATGGTTACTTCTCCCAAAAAGTAACTGGGTTAGTTACTTAGTCGCGGCATGACAAAAGTAACAAGTCACCAGGGAAAGTAACAATTCCATTATATATATTTTTTTTTAGATGTTCAAATATGTCAAAGGACTTTGATTCTTTCTTGTCCCCCTTTACTGGAACATTAAATTCATCTGTATGTTCAATTACCTAATAACAAAACTGAATATTGAATATGTTTAATTAGTGATATTGAATATATTATCAATAGAAAACTATAATCTACTAATTTCTACTAATCTAGACTATTTTAATGTTGCTGTGGGACAATGTGAGACAAATTATCATGATTATCATAATTATATTTTACCTTTACATTCTTGGCTTTTTACCTCAATGATTTAAATTGCATGCGTGCGTGTGTGTGTGTGTGTGTGTGTGTGTGCAGAGGCTAAAATCACTCGCAACACACCTCAGAGAACCTGCGACGATAATCTTAAAGAGTCCTCCGATAATCTGACCCTGAGGGTATTGGACCCCAAATCGTCCCGATTACCTTGTAACGTGCACCCGGCCTCAGCCAATCATCATCACTCATGCGGTTGCCCCGCCCCCCTCCCCCGCCCTCTCTCCTCCGTGGCTGAGAGAGCCTGCTCGGATCACTCGGACGGAAACAGTTTCAATGAGTTTCGTTACAGTAACAGTTGTCAGAAACGGCAGCAGCGTTGTAACCATGGAAACGCTTTTGATTACTCCTTACTGAAAGAAAAGTAACGCTTATTTCAGAGGGGCCCTTTTCCTCTGTAGTTTGACTCATAATTTGCTTGATTATCTAATCTGAATCCGTCAAATGAATGAACCCTAATTTGGACCAAATACTTCCCTTCTTCACCACAAGCGTTTTGGGGGCATCGTGGCTGAATATGGGAGTTTTTACAAAACCTTTTCCCAAAAGCCTTCACCATATACGCCCATGTGCTGCCCCCCCCACCCCCACTTCTGCTCCCAGACCCCTAAACACCCTGAATATGTTGCATCGTTGAGCCCGCTGCCCGGGTGCGTTTGAATGGCTGACACACTGCCTCAGTGCCAGCTGGCGAGTGCCAATTACCTCCCCCCACCACCACCACCACCACCTCCACACCCCCTCCACCAGGATCCAAGGCGTTTGGCTCTAAGACAACGTCGGCAGGTGGGGAAAAGCGGGGCTGGGAGTCAGGTGGCGTGACGCAGGTATGGCGGTAATGGCGAGCTCAGCGCCGGTGGTTATGATGCATTGCGGCGGAGGCGCGAGAGTCGGCTGGGCGGAATCAATGGGCCAGGGAGAGAAACGGGAGCTCAAACCTGAAAAGCTGCTGGCAAGAGCAGCGAGCCTCGCACCCCCTCCCCTTCCACATCTCACCCAACAACACACACACTCACACACACACACACGCTCTTAATTGTTTGTATTGCTTTGCTTTCTGGTGTCTCACAGCTCATCAAAGGCCTAATGTGCGGTGTGTCGTGTGCAGGGGGAGGCAGGCAGCGGGCGGTCGGGACGAAGTGAAGAGCCGCTGTAGGACGCCGACTGGCCAGAGCCGCCGGCCGAGGGGACGTCTGCGCGCCGCTGAGGCGTCCGCATACGTGCGGCGGCTGGATTCGCCGCTAATCGCGGTTTGCATGCTTTCATAAAGCGGCGCGCGGCCCCATTTCTCATCGAGCGACGCGCGGCGGCATTAACGCGGCGCGGGTGCCCGGAGATGAGCAATCAGGGCGCGGTGGAGGCGGCAATTCAATCTCTTACTCCATCGGGTTTTAAGGGGGACGGCGTGCTGCGGCGGCTATTAACTGTTCGCACGAGGCGCCGCAAAATGGGTTCGGAACCATTAAACAAGTCCCACCTTCCCCGCAAACGCCCAGCGAGAGGCCCGGCTCGCGCGCTGAGCTTCCGGTAATGAGGCAAATGAGCCGGGGCCGTGGCGGCAGATCCGACGCTCCCGGCGGATGTCACACGAGAATGTCGCACGAGCCGTCTTACGCCTGGATGTCATAGCTAAAGTCTGGTTAGGCAGAAGCACAAGAACCAAGAGGTGATCTCGATTAAAGTGTGCGTTTTTGGTCGAGGTCGTCGGCGAGTCCGTGTTGGAGTTAACCGGTCGCCGACAGCCGGGACGGAGCCGCTCTCGCCGCCGACTCTGCCACCTTCACTCCGTCACACCCACTCTTTAGCGGCGTCCCCGGAGGAGCGCTAATTGCTTGTCGCCGACACGGGCGCCTTCTTCAGCACTTAATCTACGGTGACACCGGGAGTAAGGACCGCTCTCCACTCGGCTAAGTAGCCGCTGTCGAGCTGCTGTTGGGCAAATAAAGGCATCTAATCCCCCCGCGCCTCCACCGCGGCGGAGGACTGATGTCGGAAAACCCGGCCGTTGAGTGTGTTTAATTCTCCGCGTTCCTCCTCCTGCTCCTCCAGCTGAATAAAAGCAAGGATTATGGCACAAAATGACTAAATGACTAAAAGTGCAGGCAATTTTGATGACTCTCCACTGGGAGAGGGAAATGGAGAGTTGGGTTTTAAAAGTCGGCAGAGAGTTCTCCAGTGAACGCCTCGTCTGAGATGCTGTTTGCCTGCCTTTTCATTGCTGTCTGACGTTATCGCTTGAGCTCCTTCGACCTCCTTTGGCTGAAAAACCTGCTTAAAAACGGCAACAATGGGCTCCTGTCGGCGGCGGGGGAAAGGTTCTGATCGGCGTTGAGACGCGGGGTCGGACAGCTCTGCAATGCACTCGGGTTTTTATCAGCCGCAGTGGGAATGTCGCACCCCGGGGCGAACGCGCGAATTCACGGGATGACGTCGGCGTGACATATAAATATACATACAGTATTAGACAATATTACAAAAAATAAATTGACCCGGTACGAACCGTGTTAACAGTAAACCAGTCAATAGAACCTATATTAAGTGGAAAAGAAATGTAAAGTGCTTCTTCGTGTCATGTTCAGACCGTAAAGAGACCCACGGAGGAGACCCGAGCCAGAGCAGGTATCACTAAACGGTCTATTGGCAAAAGGTGCGGTAAGACAGGAGGTCGGTCAGCGGAAGAACCGGCAGGCGGAGGGTCGCAGGGGAAGACGGCTCAAATACGCACGAGGGGACAACGCAACGAGGCCCAGGTGAAAGGAACAGACAATCACACACAGGTGGTGAGGAACACTCGAACTCTCACATGCAGGAAGTGGGGAGACTGAACAAAATAGCCGCGCAAAGGGGCCCATATTATGCTGCCTTCCAACAATTGGTGGATGCTTGCAGGACGGTCTTGGACAGGGAGGTGTGCCTTGTGACATGGCCATGCCAGGTCAATTTTCCACGTTTAACCGTTGAGAGTAGAGGTTCTTGTTCTCCAGCATGGGTTGTAACTAGCTGTCACCCCATCTTGCCAATTCATTAGGCAAATAAGCTTGGTGGTGCCTATCTCCTCTCCAAGCTCTTATCAGGGGGCCCCAGGCGACCCTTGTCTAGTTTAGCCTGCCAGTTGAAGCCGTTTACCATGGTGTGGCCGCAGAAACTCTGCTACTCGGAGCTATAGACAAGAGGTCCAGTACGGTTTCAACCTGCACTCGTGCAACCGGCACCAGCAATCCAGCTAATCCTCCTTAAAGGTGGTACCTCTCCCTTCCACCCCAACACCATGTTCACGACCACACACTGCTGGTTGAAATAGTAAAAAAGAAAAACAAAATAGCTGGAAATCATTGGCCACAGATTAAAAAAATACTCTGAACTGTTGGGGATTATGTAGGTATCATGAGGGTTTCAACTTCGTGTGACCACCTCGGGGAAAATATGCGCATTTATCTCCACAAAGCCACTTTGTTGCCTCCTGTTCCACTTCATGTTCACGACCGCAATTTATTTCTATATTCCTGTAGCATATTTTTGGAGTAATCTGTATTTTGTAAGGTGGCTGTGATCATGACTATACATAGAGGATGTGGGCAAAGTTTCACGCTGATTGCGTTTATTGCTTAAGAGAGCGTCACACTTTTTGAGCAAAAATGCCATTTAGACGTAGATTATCACAGTTTCTACCTAAAAAGTATGTCGATCGCAGGGGAGCCTAAACATAAAAAATGTATTGTTCTCCAGAAAGCCACACATAACCAAATAACCCTTTTCCGGGTTCTTCACAGAAAAAAAAATTCAGGAAATAAATAATAACACTATTAATGAAATAAATAATAACCAAATAACCATCTCTGGGTTCTTCACAGAAAAAAAGTCGGTAAATAAATAATAACACTATGTATTTAAAAAATAATTTACCCCCTAAAAATGGGTGGTTCTATGTTTTTGGCACACACTGTATATGAAAAAAAAAATCAAAATGTGTCTCCGGTATTATTCAGGGGGCCGGGCCAAATGTGGAGGCGGGCCGCATCTGGCCCGCGGGCCGTAGTTTGGGGACCACTGGCATAGGCGGAGTTTACAAAGGTAAATGTTGCTATTTTTGCCATATGGCAGAAAATATTATAGGCTGAAATGGGCGGGGCCTATGTCATGAGACAGGCCCCAGTCCCAACATGTACATAAGGTTTTTGAGTATGTGATGAAATATGTGTAAGCAAGTGATCAAAACACCTTTACCGTGATCATCGTGCAGCCAATTCAAGATTACGCAATGCTTAATGCCAAAAAGCGGCACCTAGTGGTTGATTGACAAAATACTGGCAAGAACTCGGTAAAATTTTGTATCGATATGATAACTGCAATGCTTTTTTTTTTTTTGGTGAAGATTGGCACAAAAATTTGATTGAAGTTGAGTATAACGCCTGAAAATGGTGAACCGAGTTTCATGTTAACAGAACTTATGATTTGTCAAGACAATGCAGCACTTCCTGTTTTGATTGTCATCGGCAGTTGTGACATCATAACTTGAGTCGTTTTTTTGTTGTTGTTATTTTTCAGTGGGTTTTTTTTGTATGCTATTTTAATATTAGATTGGACTTAGAATCTCAGAGGAATCTGAAAAATTACCTGGCAATTTTGGCAATTTTGGCCATTTTTTGCGAAAAAAAAATTATCAGCGGAAATTGTTTCACTAGACAGGCCTGAACTCACTTAAACGGTGCATATAAGGGTTTAAATATGCTATAACAATATCGTTTGCAGTAGCACTGATTCTGGGATCCACGTCATTTTTAAGTGTCAACCAAAACAAATATGTGAGTGTTTTTACACTATGGAGGCCGGATGGTTTTTAAAGTGCTGAGTCACCGACACCGCGGGAAACCAGTCACACAAATTCACACGCTGCTTCCCAAGTAGCAGCTATTTAATGTTGCAGTTTCAAAATAATTGCCTTCCACATAATTTTCAGCCGCGACAACATACTGGGCAACTTTGGTGTTTTTTAACCTTCAGGAGACCCATTTTCTGATGTTGTTTTTGGTCAAAATGGAGCAAAACGCATTTCAAACTGTTCCACATTGAGCGAGAAGGGCAACGGCGGGAAATTGTTGCAGACCACATCCACCCTTCCATGGAAACAGTATTCCCTGATGGCAGTGGCCTCTTCCAGCAGGATAATGCTCCCTGCCGCAAAGCAACAATGGTTCAGGAACGTTTGAGGAACACAGCAACCAGTTTGAGGTGTTGACTCGGCCTCCAGGTTCCCCAGATCTCCACCCAAATCCAGCATCTGTGGGATGTGCTGGACCAACAAGTCCGATCCATGGAGGCTCCACCTCACAACTTCCAGGACTTGAAGGATCTGCTGCTGACATCTTGGTGCCAGATACCACAGCAACGCCTTCAGAGGTCTCGTGGAGTCCAGACCTCGATAGGTCAGGACCGCTTTGGTAGCAAAAGCGGGACCTACACAATATTAGGGAGGTGGTCATAATGTTATGGCTGATTGGTGTATATCGGTATGAGTATAAAATAAAGGCATGACACATCGCCAAAATGACCGAAGCGCAGCATCCACACGTGGCAACAGTCTGTTGCAAACACATTCTCGCACATTTCGAGCTTAATTTTTCCCGCGTTTCCACCTTGTAGGTTTGAAGATGCAGGACATGCGTGCTCAAAATGACCGTTTCACTTTAAATCAGTCGTTAATGCGCAGTAAACGGCCTCACGGCGGCCTTCCACGTGAGCGAGGCGCATTAAGGGTAGGCGAAAATATCTCAAAATGCACCTGTTCCCTTTCACCGGACTTGCGTCAACCCGGCTGAGGCAACATGCGGCAACATGGTCACAAAAGCGAGACATTTATTGTGAAAGTAACGCCGCCTCCCAGTTTCATGCGCTTTCACACACTTTATCCAACCAAAACTTGTGCTGTGCATTGTCTGAGCTAAATTTGGTTATTAGTGATTGTTAATAATCATCAAAGGTGATTACCAATAATTATCAAATTTAATAAAAGCTTGTGCACCACCAGGAAAACCTGGACCAACGATCAAGTCGAATCAGTCTCAAAATCGGTTGCCTGAAAATGTCAATATTCATGGAAAATTGTCATTTAAAGGGTGACTGTGGAAGGTGTGGAGGTAGGCACTGACCCTGTCAACCAGCTTATGCCACAGGACGCGAGCAAAACAGGGGCAACTTCTCTTTAAAATATAACGGGATTGATTAACAGCAGTAAAGTCAATGAGCAATTAGCATCACCACCGAGCACAATTCCGGTTATACGCCATATCTACTCTCGAACTACGTACAAACAGGTACAAAACAACGACAAACAGCGGTTGTGTGCGAGTCGACAGGTGTCAAAACGAGCGAACAAGATGACGGCAAGCACACATGGTGTCAGCCAGGGGGGGTGAGCGGTTGAATCAAAATGGCAGCCACAACATGTGGGTTTGGCCAGAAGTAGGAAGGTGGAACAAAATGGCGGCTGACCGATGAAATTTCACCCAACGACGGCGGGGCTGGGCGGGAGGCTTAACTGGCACATACTCAGATAAGCGTGGGATGTGCGTTAGCGGTTAGTGCAGAGATGGGAAGAGGAGGCGCCGGAGAGATGGTGGAGCGTTGCGCTCCAACAACCCCGGGTCAGATCCAGTACTTGACCCAGTACCGGGTCAGATACAGAATTGACTGGCTCAGTGGATGAGCAGCGTGAGTCTGGATCTTTAACTACCGCGACGAGTACTGATCTGGATTGCAGCTGCGGCGTGACACCAAACAAAAACTGGCGACACGAACAATTCCCTGCTCGGAGCGGGTATCACCGGGGGCCCCACCCTGGAGCCAGACCTGGAGCCCATGGAGTCCAGTCTGGTTAAGCCTGAGGTAGAGACATGGGTCCGTCCTCCAGCAGGCCCACCACCTGCAGGAGGAACCATATGGGTCTGGTGCAATGTGGATCGGACGGCAGGCCACTGCTGCCCCACAGACCTGGACCCGGATAAGCAGAAGAAGAAGATGGATGAGCCAGTGGACGGAGCGGAGGTAAGAGGAAGGTTCCCTCGTCATCCTTTGTCTTCTTGAAGCGGTGAGGCGTGTTAGCTACCTGGCCTCGAATTTGCGGGCGTGCAAATACGGGTGGGTGTATGCGGGCAATCCGATGTCTTGAACCTTGACGCGATGTCATGGTTTGGGGCTGACCTAAGTGGACCTTATCCGATTGAACTGGGAATTGTGCCTAGCTTCCTCGGGTCGCGCAAGCTAGGGTGCATCGTGTGGGAGGCGGGGTTGCCGCGGGGGCGGTTCACTCTTCAGACCAGTCAGGGAAAATGGCTGTTTACCCAACTGCGGGTATTTGACTGATACTGTAAGCTCCCAATGCTGGTCCCAGTTACGCTAATGCACATTATTATGAGGCTAT
>CAAKHG010043848.1:11681-24561 GCA_901007715.1 Dactylopterus volitans
AAATGTCACCCAACGACGGGGGGGGCTGGGCGGGAGGCTTAACTGGCACATACTCAGATAAGCGTGGGATGTGCGTTAGCGGTTAGTGCAGAGATGGGAAGAAGAGGCGCCGGAGAGATGGTGCCGGGTCAGATCGAGTACTTTGATCCAGTACCGGGTCAGATACAGAATTGACTGGCTCAGCAGATGAGCAGCGTGAGTCTGGATCTTTAACTACTGCGACGAGTACTGATCTGGATTGCGGCTGCGGCGTGACACCAAACAAAAACTGGCGACTCACTCTGGCGGCTCACTCTTCAGACCAGTCAGGGAAAATGGCTGTTTACCCAACTGCGGGTATTTGACTGATACTGTAAGCTCCCAATGCTGCTCCCAGTTACGCTAATGCACATTATTATGAGGCTATATACGGGTTTTGTTTGTTTAAATTTATATCACAACCTGAAGCATATCTGATGGAGTCTAAATGCTCAATATTATACGGTTTTATAAAAAGAAGAAAAAAAAAAAACCCTGAGGGGACCAACCGATTTTACGGCCCCGTAAAATTCCTACAACTCTCCAGTGAGCGGAGGTCTCGTTCGCCACGAATTCCTCGATATCATCCAATTTCATGGCATTTTGTGATAATCCCTCCTTGGGCATCGGGCCGCCGTTTGTCCTGCCAGCGCCGCTCGAGCGCCGTTCAGTCGGTTCAGGGTCAATATCGAATGGGAAGCCCTCGCCCGAGCCTCATTAACTCACAGCAATTTGCAGCGGCCACAGTAATGAGAGAGATATTTGTTGTTGTTATTATTATTATTACTGGGATGAATGTTCTTTGGATTTGTAAAAACAGAGTCAAAAGTGTCATTTAAGACGGGCGATGGATCAAATGTCATCTTCAGCGCCGCCGCTGCTGACGAACCTGTATCGAGTTTGATATCTGGCGCCACCTGATTGGTGATTTTTGACGTTATCATTGCCGCCCAAATTCCCTCTGTGACACAATTTCATTAAAAGACATACAAAAAAAAGCCCCCTCATGGTCCGTGACGTTTATCTGAGTCATCATAACCCGCATCGTGATTCAATCAACCACTCCTGATGACACAAAAGCGTGTCATTGTGGTCATATATACCAAACATTGAAATTTAGCTTAATTTCTACCCTTTGGCGCCAGTGAAACTGATTTCATGCACTCGTTTCACAACTCCAAGGTTGTTTTCATTGGACCCTTCAAGCAGCTATTGTTGATTTTTTTTTCTTTTTTTAATGGGGTGGACTTTGGAACAACTGATTGCATTTTGGGGGAAATTCCACATCAAGATACTGACTGCGTCCGAAATTCCATCCTTCCACCCTAATGAGTACGCAAAAACTGTATGTGAGATTTTTTTAGTGCGTATGAAACATGAGTATGTACACAATAGTACACACTATCCATACTCATTCCGGAGAAATGTATTAGTATGGATTGATGGATGCTAGCTAAGCAGAAACTCCCCACAATGCAATGCGGCGACGTTTGGTAGCTAAGGTAGCGACTTCCTCTTTTACCGTAAGCCGGACTCCGTTACAGCCATACGGGTTCGTGGGCTTACGCTCCGTCCCTGGACCCCGCGGACCGGCTCGGCATCGAACTCCGGTTTCCCAGAGACCGTGTTTGGGTTCCTATCCCGAAGATTACTCTGTGCTTTTGAACTTATTCGTCAGTCCGAGCCCCTGTGTTGCTAACGAGTAAATAAAAGTCATTACCAACTGTACCGGAGTTTCTGTGTACTGCTCTTGGGTCCAACTCACACTTGTTACTGGTACAAGTAGAGGTACTTTTTAAAAGGATTCCATTGGTCCTAATCCCCCTTCGCTTTACCTTAACCTCGTTAATCCCTCCTTACTTTACCTTCATCCCTCCCGTCTACTCCTTTCCTACCTAAACAAGCCGTAATCTACCTTGCAACTCCAATCCTGATTCTCCACCTATAACCAGTCCCAGTATTTCATAATTTACTAAGTTGTATCCCAATTTTATGTAGCCTGATATTAATCAAAGTGCAGAACCACAGTTTTCTCTTTTGAAATGAATAATGATGCCCATGCAATTAAATGCTTAGGTATTATCACGCGCAAACCCGAGCCCTAACTGACCCCAATACTGACCCTAAACCCAGCACTTATCCAAACCCCCTTTTTTCCATTCACTCATGATGTTTGTCATCAACCTGCATCAGTTTTAGAACATACAAATTGTTCATTTCTCTATCCTCCAGATTTGGTACGTTTGGAAGAAAGACTCTCGAAGCTCTCAATTTGTCGGTGCATTACGTAGAATGCAATGAAAAAAATGAAAGTAGATTGTGCTCATACTTTTACACGGATAAGCAGGCACGTCGGCTGCAAGTCGTTTTCAGATATTGCAGGCAGATGTTTGTTTTTGCCACGTTGCTCCGCTGCGCCGCGTTAATTCACAATAATGTGCTTAAACGTTTGTGGTAAATTAAAAAAAAAAACCTCCAAAAAATAAATAAATAAAAAGATGTGGAGTAGCAGGACGATTAGGAGGGGCAGGAGGAGGAGTGAAGCTCAGCCATCATCCTCAGCCTTGACACCTAATCCCGCCCGGACGTTAATGCGAACCACCTCGGAGAAAGGGAGGAAGCGGTTCTGAAACACACTTTAATGGGATTTGAGGGCCCGGGGATGGATGGAGGAATAAGAAGAGGAGCCTGGTGCATCGTGCGACGGGGCTCGGCAGTCGAGGCCCGAGACCGTCGCCGTCGGTTTTATCTGAAAGGAAAGTTCTCTGCTGCCGAAGGTCCTCCTGTGGTCACGCTGGCATTTTGATTTGCCTTTCCAACAACCGAGTTCTCTTTGCAGGTCCTCTTCTTCTTCCGGCCTTGACCTCCATCGTTCCCGCAGACAGTCGTTCCTTTATTGCATTCTGCACTGAGCCGGCAATGCTCCCTTATCTCCATGCAGCCTTCCGCAGCTCCGCGGGCAACAAAAACGTCCATTTCCAGAGTGGTCACACCAAGTTTGAAGAATAAGAGGCTTGATAAAGCTTGATTTTAGACACAAAGAATAAGTGTTTATTTGCCTTTGCTGATAATAATGCTACTCATTACTACTCATTTACTCATTAACTAATTTTCAAAATGGGAGACTAAAGACATAACAACTTGAATGTTTTGGGGGTTTTTTTCACATCGAATGCCAGATGATTCAGGCAAAATGCAGGACCATGTGCTTGATGATGGGTGATTCTGGGGTTTGGAGATCTCCCAGAAGGTCACATGATCACATGGGAGGTCTCGAGTCAGGTTCTGTCACAGGTCCTTTTCTGGCTACACGATTTAAAGTCATATTTATGATTCGCAATTGATGAGGCTTGGATCCAGGCGTGATCCAAAAGATCATAATTGTGGACGCGCCACATTACGGGATTATTTGGGTAATTTAGACTGGAAAGCTGGCCAAAAACTCTCCAGTGTGCACCGGGCTTCAGGTTCTAAAGGGCAAAGGTCCTGTTCCTGGCAAACAGCAGAAACCATGCTGCTGGTCCATATGTTTCTGAATCGCTATAGACCAACTTTAACATTCTCTTTTTTAATCCAAAGTTTTAGAGCAGATGATCTTTTATGAGTAACAGCAGTGGTTTTGCAGCCGTTTGCCTTCTGGTTTTAGATCACTTGCCAGTGTCAAGGTAATCAGTGTTTTCGCATAAGCCTTGGAAAAAAAACCAAGACAGTGGAAGACAAAATAAATGAAGCTTTATGAAGCTTCTTTTAACCTGGCAAGTTCTAGAAGCAGAACACGATTGAAAACCTTATTTTGATGAGTTTCGGCTTCCAACACAGGCAGATATACAGGCTGGGAAGGGGGCAGCTGTAGACCCCCCCTCCCCTCTAGAGCCTTGTCCCAAACACCCCATTTATGTGTTCTTAACCTTTGGATGCATGAGTGAATGAATAAATAAATATAAAATAAATAGATAATTATTATTAACAGAAATGACAGGAATGGCACAAAACTGCACTGATTCTTATGCGGGTCGTTTTTGACCCACGTATAAAAGCTTGGGGTCGTAATATGAAAACTACACGGTATTAAATGTAAATTTAATTTTTACATGGCATCTTATCAAAAATATGTTTTTTGAGGAATTCACAAAATATGAAACTTATATGAACTTTTCATGACAAAGATATTGCAAGAAATGCAATACTCACTTATGCATCTAAGGGTTAAAGCTGTAAAAACAAACCACCGCCACGTCAAAAAAGCTTCTCAAACCGATGAAACAAACGGTACATTGAAGATAAACGAATGATTGTAAATGCAAATCTTATGCCCCTCTAATACTTGGCCACGCCCACCGTGAAACGCGAGGAGCGGCGTTATCAGCTGCTCCGGACTGCTGGAGGTGACGTTCCCTCAGGCGAAGTTCAAATACAAACATTTAACTTGCAGTTAGATTTGCAATGAATGAAATGTGTGCTAAAGGTGACTCAGCAATTTAGCGCACGTCCGTTCACCGCTAGCCAAAAGTGAAAGGGCTCGCTCGTGATTTGTGGCCGGATTTTGGCGTTAAGTTTCAGCTGAGGGTGCGACAAGATCGGTCGTTTTTTATTCCGTTAGCAAAGCAGAGCTATGAAATACTCGCTTCAGAGCAGCAAGGCGGGCCTCATCCGTTACTGTCAAACCGGGGAAATTACAAATACGTTGGGATGAGTCATTGTGTGCCTGTGATAAATAAATCCTTCTGATTTCCTATCTGTTACATTTATTAGCATTGCGACCGTACAGTGTGATGTCATACACGGGTTCTCTTGCGGGCCAAAGTAGCTGCGGTCATCTGAAATGGAAAGCAAATCGGAAAGTGGTCTGAATACTGAGGTCTGAGCAGGAGTGGGGGAGGGGGTGGAATGCTGGCGAGAGCAGGAGGAATAAGTGAGGAAGCCAGCGGGATCACGTGTATGTTCTTATTCTCCGTCCATGTACGCCGATCCATCACAACAATATGGTTACCATGGCACCCGTGAGCGTGTGTGGGATACACAGCATCAAGCAGCAAGCGAACATTCCGCCCTCAAAGTCGACGCGTTAGAAGCGGGAAAAATGGTGGAGTGTAGGGATCTGAGCCGCTTTGACAAGGACCATGCTGCGGTGTCGGAACGTCTCCAGAACTGCAGCTCTTGTGGGGTGTTCCTGGTCTGCAGTTTGTCGAAAGCGGTTCAAGGAAGTAGAAGTACTTTAAGTGCGTCTGTTGCTAAAGCCGTCTGCATGTTCTGCACATCTCTGGATTTCCACGTACAATCACCCTACGCTACCCAGCCCCGGACCTTTCGCTACCCCTTTGCCGCTCCATGTGAAATTGTCTGGATCCCCCACGGTCTTGTTCAGGGGGGACTGCTCAGTTTCAGTTTTTGTTCGACTCAAATGTGATGCAGGTGGACCATGGTACCCTTTAACATCGCCATCAGAGGCCCCAAAGGACGCGTCCCTCAGCCACGCTCATCTTGCTCACTGCCCTTTTTTTTTTTTTTTACAGCAACTTGCGGCGACTCCGCGTCCTCAAGAGCACAAATGAATTATGGCGTCTAAGTCTTGGACGACCCCCAAACGTCAGTGGCTCCGCTGGTGCTCACCTTCGCTGTCTGTCAAGCGATGTCCATGCAGGCTGCTGGAAATCTCAGGTTGATATTCCATGCAAACAGTGAACGCATACGTGCCGGGGCAACACCAATGTCGGAGATACTCGGGTTTAAGATCACACACCTCCCCTCCCACCCCGCTGTGATGAGGAAGGTTGAAAGCCAAGATCAAGAGAGCGCAAGGGACTTCAGCTGGCTAATAGAGGTCACACGGCTATATGGACCCACGGGGGACTTAGGTGGAGTCCAATCACCGCATGTGAGTTGAGGGTTTCACGTGAGTCCCGCCGTCAAAATTGTGCCCACCGCGTCCGTTTGAACTGCGTAATAGAGGTTATTACCTGGACATGAGATGCAAAAAAAAAAAAAAATCAATTTCCCACGTTGTGTCAGGGGAGCTGCTGTTTTGGAGAATAGAGTTTAATTGCAAGATTGTTCATGTGGTTGTAAAAATTCACTGTGCTGGGATGTGAAAATGCAGCGCGGTGGTTCGGTGGGTGGTTGCCGCGGAATTTATGAGCTGCATCATCAGTGTTTTCCTGCGTGGTGAGACACCAAACTGGGATTACTGGCAGTGATTGTATGTTGGTGTGTCCTGATTGGTTAGAACTAATTTGATCCTTTTTGCTCTTCCTTATTTTTTTTAAATATGAATGTGGTCTTAACAAGCTTGATTCAAATTCAGGACTACCCCAAAATATTTGTAGTTTCTCTGTGGTTGTGTTCGCAAAATAAGTTGAGTCAAACAGATCAGGATTTCAGGATTCTTGTATCATTTCAGGATTGGGTATCGATTTGTCATAATTGTTGAATATTATGAGACATTTTTGTGTTTTCAGGATGAGGAAATGAAAGAGAAAGAAGAATTATGGCGTGCTACAGCAGCCATACCTTCCCGTGCATGCCCAATATCATCTGATCTTGGAAGCTAAGCAGGGTTTGGCCTGGTTCGATTGTGGATGGGAGACTGTCTCCTGCAGGCACATCACCTACATGAGGAACCTTATGTGTCTGGTTCAATGTGGATCAGACAGCAGGCCACTGCTGCAACCCGGATCCAGATAAACTGAAGCAGCCAAATGAACAGCGTGGCATACAGAAAAATGAAATAGGGCCCCAAATGCTGCCTTGTGGAACTCCAATGCTAAAATGGGAGTGTTACACAGGCCAATTAAATGAATTGAGATCGCTGAGACTGCGATGTTAAAGCTTAGAAGAATATATAAAGAATGTAACTATTGACATTAATCTTTGAAGGTAGCTAGCAGAGCCTTTGTTAGCCAGAGCTGCGCTGCACCAAACTTCTGGACAGGAAGTAATGTAAAGGGGGGGCGGGGCTGCCACACTTATATGATGCTGAAAACTGATTATCAGCCAAGCAGCTGGGATCAATTAAGAGTTTGTGCACACTGGCACGATAGCGCAATATTCAGCACACAAGTTTGCACGAGAACCTTCCTTATATTCATCAGGGGTTCATAGTCAAATAGAACTTTTGTTAAAAAAAAAAAGGGAAATCAAAGCCAAGTATGATTTGACGAAAAACAGTGTCAGTTTTATAGATCGTATGTTGATGAACGCATGCTAATAACAATGTTTGGATGGGAAAAAATGGTGACGAGACACAGAAAAAGTGAATTCAACAGGAAATGCTTTAAAAACAACACTAAATGCATGTTTGTGACAGCAGGTCATTCAAAATGAAAAAAAGAAAATAGAAAAAAAAAATGAAAACAGTAGTAGTGGGAGCCACAGAGAGTGAGATCCAGGCTGTCACTCAGCAGAGCAAAAGCAGTCACATCGGCGCAGTGGGAACGTGTGTGTGTGTGTGTGTGTGTGTGTGGGAGTGTGTGTGCACATAAATGGCCTCCGGCTTGTGTCTGGTGAAATGGGAGTCCACCTCCCCCGGATGGTACCGCGTTGCCTCTATAATGGGGCTCAGTTTGCTGTCTGTGACGGTTTTTGCGGAGGACGACGCCTGTCTGAAGAAGGCCTTCCCTTTGGCGGCTGCTCGGGCTCCTGACGCCTTTGGTGCTTCATGAGGGTGAGTGAGCAAGTGAGTGGAAGGTTATTCATGTGGGACCGTTTGAGGACAGAGCATCACAGAGAGCTTGACAACAACTACAATCCGAATAGGCAAAAAAAAAAGAACAAGAGAATTACATTAAAAGGGTCTTCGGGGTCTAAAAAGATGGGTCTTCAGCTACTTTTCGAAGGTGACAGAAGAGTCCAGAGTCCTCCGCTCCAGCGGAAGACCGTTCCAAAGTCCTCGGAGCAGCAACCTCTGAGGCCCAGTCCACCGATATTTAAAGGAGAAGGGACACTCCTCGGAGGAACCGCACTGTTCTCCTTCTGGGCAGATGGTTTAAGAGAGGGGTGAAGGGAACCATCTGTGTTAAACTGGAACAACTGTCTCTAAACGGAGGAGCTGGACCACACGGCGACGAGTTTAGGTGGCGCCGCAGAAGTTGTTGTGGTTTTTTTTTTTTATCCTGTGGACATTTCATCCACATGGAGTTTTTGGAGCAAGAACGCGCCAACTTTTTGGGTGATCTCAAATCTCAAAATGCCCCCCGTTGCATTCCGTGTTTACAACCCATGCCCATCATTCCTGAGACGATCGAACGCCATAGCCCCGCCTCTCCCTCGACACGCACGTGCGCACAAACCCCGCCATTAACTGCACCGATGGCGGATAACAGTGTCATGTTTGTGCTACATAAGCTAACGGCTAACGGTCTCATTTCTGGCTCACGCGCTAACATTCGCCGCCATTATTCTTCTTGTGTTTGTTGTACGTCGCTGGAGTTTCACGCGCATGCTCCATCGTCGCCTTCTCTGTTTTTGGCGTACCACCGCTCGTTAGCCACCTACAATCAGTACATTTACATGGCACTTGAAAAACCGAATTCTTGCCTTAATCCGACTATGACTGGACAACTGAAGTGCATGTAAACGTGTTAATCCGACTAATATCAGGAGTTCTCGAACTCCCATTAAGACGCCCAGATGATGCGATTTGAATTGGATTTTCTCCGGCATGTATCCGCCTGAGTGGGAGTTCAGGTAGCCGGTGCATGTGCGCGTGCTCCACGCCTCCACGCACCGGCGGAAGACCCTGAATCAGAAACACACAAAAAAGCCGGTTGCAGGAGAAGAACGCAGGAGAACCACCAGAGCAGCAGCAGCACGGCAGAAGCTGAAACGTCTTTCCATTCTGTGTCTGAAAACTCTTCCATGGCGACCCTCTCCCACCAGTCTGTGCCCTGAACCCGCGTCCAACAAGAACCAGGAGGGTCCGGGTCAGGAGCCACGGCTCAAAGTGGAAAAACCAAGACGTGCTATTGTTGTAGGTATCCAACAGCAGACGGCGTTCCTGTCTGCCTCTCAGAATCACCACGACCACGAGGGCTCGCGTGCACCTCACCTGCACAATAAGTAACATGCACATTACGTACGTCCACATTAACCCGCTGATATTACGCATTACACCACCTAGCGGTGTCGAGGAGGAGGACGCTCCCATTAGTAATCCAACTTTCTCAGTTGCATGTAAACTGGGACGAGGACAGAAGCCAGATTAGACCCCAAAACCGGAATTTTAAGCATCGCCCCATTAAGCTGCTCATGTAAACGCACTGTAAACGTACAGCTCAACACCCATTTACACCCATGTGACCCCAACAGTTGCGTGACGACTTGTACTCAACAACTTACATGTGGCCTTGGCAACAGGAGCCTGAAACCCTCCACCAGCCACTTGCACCTCAAGAATCCCATTTATGAGAATTTAAACATCTTCAAGGACCCAAAAGAGGCCCAGCTGCTTTCTACTTTAATTGGATAAAAATATACAGGATGACAAAATATGTTTTCAACCTAGACCAGTGGTCCCCAAACTACGGCCCGCGGGCCGGATACGGCCCGCCTCCACATTTGGCCCGGCCCCCTGAACAATACCAGAGACGCATTTAGATTTTTTTTCATATACAATGCGTGACGGAAATATAGGACCACCCATTTTTAGGGGGTAAATTATTTTTTCAATAAATAGTGTTGTTATTTATTTCCTGACTTTTTTCTGTGGAGAACCCGGAAACGGTTATTTGGTTCTGTGTGGCTTTCTGGAAAGCAATAATTCTTTTACGTTTAGGTACCCCTTGTCACACTTATTCTGTTACAATCTGACCCCGGGCCTCCATCAGAGGAGGGAAAAGTTATGTGGCCCTCACAGGAAAAAGTTTGGGGACCCCTGACCTAGACCCTTATCTTCCAGTGTGCTTAGGTCATGAAGATTCATGGGGGGTGAGGACTAATAGTTTCAATCTTTTCAGTGCTCGGCGGGAACAGCATGAAGAGAAACTGTGGAACAGGCGCGGCATCGTCATGCAGGGCAATCTTCCTTTTTAAAAAGTGCTTTCATTGCTTCTGCTGCTGCAGGCCGGAGTCAATGATTCTGGCCTGCCCCCCCGGCGCTGCCTCCAGGCGCAGCCCGGCTCGCGTGTCGTGTGTCGGCCCGATCGCTCCCGCGCCAGCTGTCAGCCGCCGGCCGCCGGCCGCCTGCGCTGATTTATGGCGCCGGCGGGCAGAGCGCGCACTTCCGCCGCCGTGAGAGATAGCAAGCATACCTGCGGTGGCAGCCGGGGATGGAGGCTCGACCGCTGGAGCAGCCGTTTCAGGGACTTTTTTTTTTTTTCTTAAAAAAAAAAAAAAAAGCTTGTGTAGACACAACGAGAATGCACGAGCGGCGAAATGAGCGGCGCTCCATCACTGTCCGACACCTGGAGCTGGTGGCTGAGCGTGGCAGGATCAACCCCCCCCACCCCCCTCTTACGGGACCGCGAGCACCCGGCGCTGAAAACTGATGCTGAACGCACCTCCAGCAGATAACTTGTTTTTCTCCTGCAAGACAGAGAGATGGATTTCTAAACTCTTGTTTGCGGTAACGGCGACGCGTCGTTGTGCTTTTATCCTCCGGGGACCCGATTGAGTCCCTTTTCAGCTATTTTTAAATTTCGGATAGTCAATACATTTTTTGCGTCTGTTTATGCTAATGCGCGGGTAGATTTTAATGGTTTGGATCGAGGTTAAAAACTGCAACCTCGCGTCTCGTCACACCTCCACAGTTTAAAAGTTCCAGGTCTGGTGCACACACAGGGGCCTCGGCCCAAACTGGTCCCCATTGACGCCCATTCAAACCAGATTTCTTTGGATATGCTTCAATTTAGCCATCACATAAGGTGACGCCTGTGACTGCCGTTGCGATCTGAGCCTCGGGGTTGAAAATGGACTCTTTCTCTTAACCTTTTCCATGAAATTACATATTTATCCACTAGTTGGCGGCGGTGCTAATATGGGGGTCCTGCGTGATTATTTGATGTAATCTTGTACTGCTCAAAAAAAAATAAAGCATCAAAATCAGTGTTGTAGTAATTTTTTGACAAATACAAGGCACCCTAAACATTCCACTCTGCGCTTTATTATTTATATTTTGTGTTTTGCTAAAATAGGGGGCGCTGTTACTGGCAAAAATGGCATAAAAAGGTTCAAATATATTCCAAAAATGAGTAAAAACTTAGTAGTCCTGATAAAGGCTGAAGATGAGTTGGGCTTTGAAAGATGATTTTTATAATAGCATTTTTTTTCTGAAGGGACCAGTTTGGGTGAGAGTGTTTCTGGGGGGCAGCAGCCCTCAACAGCAGCGTTTTGGTTTAAGGTGTCAGTTTTAATAATTCCGAATGTCGAGTAAAGGCGCCCGACCCCGGAAAAGGTGTCGCTCGACATAGACGGCAGGATGGCGGCCACGGAAGTCTGAATCCGCCAGGAAGCGTGTAACAACTCCCCCGCCGAATCCCCGAGCCCTGAAAATGGATGGCGCCGGAGCGTCGGGATCATACCCGGCCTTCGCTAACGAGAAGGGCCGCGACGGAGAGGTGAGCGTGGAAGCCTGGGGTGTGGGCCCCGGTGGAGCCGCCGCCGGTGCAGATCTTGGTAAGGATCCGGGCTAACACAGACCGTGGACTCGCGATCCACTACGAAGATTCGAATCGTTAACCCAGGTGATTCAGGTTTGCTCCACTGTCCTTTTGTTGCTCAAGGCCTAATCTAGACACATTATATCTTAATGTACACTGAGGCAGAAACTAACGTGGAAAAATTACAGTAAAACACTTGGTGTTCGCAGGGGCATCGAAAGCCGCTTCCCTTCCCCCCCTTTTTGTTTGACAAAGGAAACGCAGCAACGCCACAGTGTCGCCCAGAGTTGACAAACCCGCCGCTGATGTCTGATAAGAGGCGGCATGTCAGCGGCAGCGCTCAGCTCGCAGCCCATCTATCCGGTGGAAGGTGAGGGGGAGCGGGTGGGGGTGCGAGGATGAGCGCTGATACCACGGTGGACCCGGAAAAAAAAAAAAAAAAAAAGACGGCGCGGCGCCTGCTGATGGATCTCTGTATCGAGCGCCCGCACAGGGGAGCTGTTAAAAACCGAAGCTTTCAGCTGAGGATGCCGCGCTTTGTCAGCCAGACAAAGAGCCAAACGTCGCATGCATCCTCAACGAGCACCGCGCTCGCCGAGCCGGCCGCGCAACTCAGGATGGTCGTAGGGAAGTCAATATTCCAGCTCCGGATATGACACTATTATTATTTTTTTTTGTATGTTTTATTTTTCGTGAGAAAGTGCACAAGCGCAGGGAAAAATGTGATAAAATTCCAACCACGCCAGCTTTTCCAAGTTCCCGGTTCTAGCTATAAATAGGACATTTTTTTTGGCAATCCGGCGCCTCGAGAAATCGCCCAAGGAGAAAGCTGAGACGTTGCACGCGAGTCGGTCTTCGCCCGGCACCTCAATCCATCAAACCTTCAGTCTGAGATGCCCCTGACATGACAGGAGAAATGAGCAGTGTCGCGGAAGCTTCGGCAAACGCCCGTGATTTTGGTTCGAAAACGGCCAAAATTCGTGCAGTCTGGGTCTTTGTTTGATCGCCCGGCGACGCGCTTGACGGACGTTTACGGCTGGTTAGATGTCAAATAAATGCACTGTAGACTCGGAGCAGCTTGCTTGCCACTGCCACATTCAGTTATCGCCACAAGGCACTGAAACAATCCCAGCGTTGTGTTGCATTTATTTAATTTAATACCTTCCATTGGAATAAAACATATTTTTCACTTCTACCTGTATTTAATTAACATTTGTGGCAGGGAAAGATGCAAAATATAGTATTTCCCCATCTGTAATGGCCAATATTCA
>CAAKHG010043849.1:0-16591 GCA_901007715.1 Dactylopterus volitans
CTTTCGTTTTTTTTTTTTTTTCCTCCCCCAAAAAAAAAAAAAAAAAAAAAAAAAAACTGGCTTATGAACCCGAACAGGAAGGAGGCCGCTCAATAACGTCCGCGCGAAATCATTTCTGACTATTCAGTGAAACATAAGAGACGTGCTGGAGATAACGCGGCCGATAACGAAAGTCACTTATAGCGACACGTTTAAAAAAAAAAGTTGTAAAAAAATAAAAAAATAAATAATAATAATAAAAAAAGTGTTAGATCCGCTTTAAAGGGTTTTTGGGGTGTTTTTTTTTTACCTGAAACAGCGCAGCAGGCCGCGACGATGAGAAGCCCCGTCGTCCTCATAGTGGCAGGTGCTGCCCGAGCGACGGTTACTGCCGATAATAAGTGACGGCGGCGGCGGCGGCGGCGGCGGGGACGCGCCTCTCTGGCGGAGATGACCGCGCGTCAGGCTGCCGAGCGCGCCGCCACGTGACCGGAAACGCTGACGGCCGAGTTCGAAAAAATAAGAGCGTGAGCGTAAGAGAAACCCGGCACGGGGTCAGATATCGATGCAGCCAGCAAAGGCCTGCAACTACAGATCGATTAGTTGATAAATATCGACAATAATAATAATAATAATAATAATCATAATAATAATCATACTACTACTACTACTAATAATAATAATATAATCACAATCATAATCTAATAATCATAATAATGCGAATAATATTAATAAATTGATTTGTAGAGCGCTTTCCATCAAACTGCTTTACAAGAATTGAAAGTTGAGTTGCAAATGTTGCAAATCTTTAAAGGAAAAAAAAAAAAAACAAGGTCAAAACTCAATTTTTGTTTTCCTGTTTCTCCGTTCCTCTGTGTACGGAAGCGTTGCCACGCCCAAAAAATAATAATAAAAAGATTATTATCACGTTATAACATTGTTACATGTTACATTGTTACGTTACATGTTATAATGTGATATTTTCACGTTATTACAATATACAAACGTACCTGAATATATTTGGCTTTTGGACAACGTGAGATGCTCCTGGATGTCATTTTTTAGCTCCATCATTTTTCTGTCCTTTCATAAACCAAATTTACCAATTTTGTTGAGAAACTAATTGTCAGCTGAAGCAACAATGAAAATAGTTGTCAGTTGCTGCGCCCCTCGTAGACGGAGCTGCTAAATTGTACAAATGGTGTTGTTTTCCTAACATATCATCTTGGCCCACATATAAAGTCGATTAAATGTTTGTAAGATGTTGCTCAAATTATTCAAACTCCGGCTTCCTTTGCTGCAGAGGAGAGAACATTTGTCTGCTCGTCTTCTGTGGAACACTGATTTCCTAATTAGGATTGATTTATCTCGTGCTGAAGAGGAAATTCCATCCCACTCAGATGATCCCTGAAACAACTGGATTTCAGCTTTGAAACTGAACTTTAGCTTTTCAAAATCAAATCTATGTGTGGGGATTTTAATTTTGCGAGCTGTTCATTAATATGAGAGGAGGCTACATTGGCTGTGGTGAGCGGCACAGATCACAAACGCCTGAACATCAAGCTCATTTCCCCGACAGTTGTGTCATTTCAAAAAGGCACAGCGGTTGTTCGCGAGCATGGTTTTATTTTGAAGGCCACACCTGGAAGTGCTGGTGCGCCTCGTTTGATGCAAATGAGGCTTTTGAACTGTCAGCGCTGAGGAAACGAAACCAATGTTGCCAGCAAGGAGGGAGGCCGCTGCTTACAAATGAAGAAAAGGGTCACATGTAATTCACCAGTGGAGTGAAATGAAACCGGGGCCACTACAGTCGGCTTACTCACATGACTCTGTGATTTACGGTAGTGCTGCATCACACATAAACCGACTGCAAAACGTTAGGTTCCCCACTGTGCTACACAGGAACACAATATATTAACGGCCTACTAACTACTCGCCACAGTGCTGGAAACAAATACTCTCATCACCACAACATTGAGATGTCGTTGGTAACGCTGGGGACGCTTTAGAGTAATAAAACTGCCTTGGCAGAGATGACAGACGAAGGTCAGCTAAGGTGATTCGCGTAGAACTGTCAAGCTAGTAGCTCTATGTATATAATAAAGTAAGAATTTGTACCAATAGAGGTAGTGATAGGTTGAGTAGTCATGATAGCACCAGTTCCTGCTGTGGGACTGATAGCAGCAGCTGCTACAGTCGTAGCAATAGTAGTGGTTGTTATGTTGGTAAAGGTGCTAGTAGTTGTTGCAGTATTACTGACGGTGTGGTAGTAGTAATGAGAGTGGTACCAGCACTCCTGGTTCTTTCTGTCATAGCGATAAGTAGTCGTTTTAACAGTTGTAGTGGCATTTGTAGGTCTTTAAGTAATAGTGACAGTAGTGGTTCTTGGCGTCTTAGTGATAGTAATTCTTACGGTAGTAGTGGCTGCATTGGTTGTTAGAGCCGTAGTGATAGTACTTGTTAGGGGTAGTACTGACGGTAGTGGTTGTTATGGGAGCGCTGATGGTTGGTGTTGCTACTGTGTTTTGACAGTAGTGAGTCTTACTGTGATGAAAGTAATGGTCATTACAGCAGCATTGATAGCAGTGGATGTTACATTATAGCGGTAGTAGTATTTGTTACAGCGGACGTAGCGATGGTAGTGGCTGCTACAGTAGCAGTGATAGCAGTAATTATTACAGTGGTCGTGGAAGTGGTGGTCTTTACAGTAGTAATAGCAGTGCTGGTTACAGGAGAGTTATGGCTGACTTTTTTGCAGTACTAGTGATAGTAGTGGTTGCTATGGTAGTAGTGACAGTCGTAATTACAGTTGTGACAGTAGTGGTTGTTAGAGACGAGAGATTCTCTCCGTGACAGTAGTCGACAGATAGTGACAGTAGTCGTTGGTACAGGGTCTCCAATTAAGTTTGACCTTGGGGCAATTTTTTCCCCAAGCCTTTATATGGCGGGCAAAAATGGGGGGAAAAAAAGGCTATTTTAAGCAACTTAATAAAGTGAACAAAATGTTAACTCTTGGACAGCCTTATAACACATGCACTTGATGTTTGAGATGCAGAGGGATCCGTGGATCAAAGGCTATGCTCAGGCAAAAAGGGGTCTTAATCACACTTTTTTTTTTGTTTTGCTCATGTGAACCATAACTTATTTGCCTTATACCAGTCTCAACAGCACACATGGGATTCTTTCAAATCAGAACCAGGCCACCTTCATATGTGGTCCCAAACTGGATGCTGCAGTAGCAGTAGTGAGACCAGTCGAAAAGTTGTAGTGTTTGCAGTAGTTCTTATAGTAGGCATGAATGCAGGGTGTTACAGTAGTAAATAATGCAGTATTGATACCCTAGTGAAGATAGAAATCGTTGTCGCCATAGTAGTAGTGATAGGGGTAGCTGTTACAGTAATAACGACAGTGGTATTTGTACATTAGTAGCTGTGATAGAGATAGTTGTCCCAGTGATAGTGGTAGTTGTTATTGTTTTTACAGCGGTAGTGAGTGTAATAACTGTTAGTGAATTCAGTCGCGGAGCAGTTGTGATTGTAATTGTGAAGCAATAGTGACTAAGGTTCCTTCCAGAACATCAGGTAGTGGTCATGGTCGTGGTAGTTGCGGCAGTACTTTATGTGATACATATCTTGGGTCAGGATCTGCAGGCCTCCTTCCTGTTTTTTTCATCTACTCACTGGGTCGGGTGAATCTATGAAAGGAAGTCATTGTTTCATGCCGGAACGCTACTACCACATCTGCAGCAGGTGTGGCGCTGCGCGGACGAAGTGCTGCACAGCAATCGGATGGTTTGTATCAATAATTCATGCCGATCCATTTGCTGCTGATGCATGGCTGTTGTTTTGTGTTGCTGTCTGTATTTTCTTTTCTTTTTTTTTGCTGTTGTTAGTTTTATTTTGAAATCCTCTGTCCTGTCCTAATTCTCCATAGCGAATTTGTGTCCAATTAGTTTGCGGCCAATAAGGCCAAGGCCTGAACTTCTCTATTGCTGAGTAAAACTCAGGGGGGAAGAAAAAAAAAATAACAAACAAAAAACGTAAGAAAGACCTTTGGAGATTTATATATAATTTGCGACCCCAATGATTTGCGACCCCAAACCAAGGATAAATGTGTATAACGTGAATGCGTTTGCACAACATCTCTAGAAAACGGCGAGCTTCACAGTGTGCACCCTTGACAAAATAGGTTTTAGCCCCACGCAACGATCTCCCGCTCTCGTTTTTGTATACCGAAACCTAAGCAGGCGTCAACCACAGCTTTGATCCATGACAGAAAAATTCCTGCCATACATCCATGCCCGACGCCTCTGAAATGTTGACATCTGCGTCACCGGGCTTGCAGAAACTTACAACGTCAATGTTTTCCCTAGCAGCTGGGCTGCTGACTCCGTTACAACAGCAGCGCCCAGTAAATTTCAATCGAGACTATATCTGCGAGGAAACTGCCGCTTCGGAGGCGAGGCGAGCGTGCGTACGCGTCGCTGTGGCGTTAAAAACTGGCGCGAGCACACAGAACACTGAGTCATATGCGCGGCGCAAAGGAGGAACCTGCGCGCCGCAGTGTCAGGCCTCGTGACTGCGTGAAGAGCAGCTGCCGATTGTTTCCTGGTTGCTTTCTTTTGGCTCTCCGCCTGCTGTTGGAGGACGCGCAGCCAAACCCAGAGCTCCCAGCAGCGCGCCAGTTAAAAAAAAAAAAAAAAAAAAGCAGCTAAACGGCAGCCACGTCAAAACGTCACGGCGAGTCATCTGTGCGCATCGATGCGTCTGCGCAGTGAACGTGTTCGCATCGGTCATTCATAGCGTATCGTTCCCTGGGCTCATCATAAATCAGCGCAGAGCAAAGAGGCCACCGAGTGCTGATGAGGAAGAAGATGTGAGTCACATGTCGGGACTTTCGCAATAAATGGGATCCGCGGCTCTCGGGAGGGGGCCGGATCTTTTGGGAGCCGCTCATTTCAAAGAGCCGCCGAAAAGACTGGCTCATTTGGCTCATTTTTATATCCTTTCGCTTTTAGGAAGCCAGCCGGGGGTTAATTCAGTTTATCCTGGAAATAATCACAGGGAGGAATGACAGGCTGAGATTTGGATCAGAATGATTTCAAACTCAAGATTCCCCACCAATATTTGAGTTTGAATTATTCTGAAATATTGATTATAGCTTCATTTGACATGTGTGGACAAGATTTCTGATATGGATTCTCTCTAAATATCCCACTGCCATATCCCTCTGAGTTGACAGATCACTATTTGCCCTTTGTATAAAGTGTGCGTATGTGTGTAAAACTACTTTGACTTGCTATTCATGCAACACCTAAACACACAATAAAAAAAAACAAAGCAGGCTACAATGAAGTTTTAGTGCAACATTTCCACGCAATAACATGTTTAACAATACAGAAAAACTCAAAACAATATTTTAAAATTAAATTATACAATAAAGGCTTATAATAAAGATTAAAGGTGCTGTAAAAAAAAATGCTAAGTTGTTGGTCAGTAACACCATGTCTTGTTTTAGTGCAAATTTTAGAGAAAAAAAACGTTTCACACAAGAATATTTTGATAGAAAACTTCAACTTTTTTTCTTTTTTTTTTAACTGAGGCACTCACGCGAAGGGAGCGTGCACAACTCGCGCTCTCCCCGTCTCACTCAGTGCTGGAGCGAGGAGGAGCTTGTGTGAGCGGCTGTGTGTGAACCGTAGGTGTGAACTCAGAGAGAGAGAAATATATATAAAAAAAAAGAACGGCCCTCAGCCCAACGCGACTCGGTTCATGTTAATGAGCCGGTCAAAAGATTCGGATTTCGTTCGTGAACGTCACAACTCTTATTCCAGAGTCACCAGATCTCAGTCACGATGGGCACCTGTGGCAATCATGGAAACTCGCTCCTTTTCCATCATTGCAACACTGAGTGAAAATATTTTGGGAGAAGGGGAAATTCATCCCTCTAGTAGACCCCTGGGACAATCTGTGACACCGAGGCTGTTCTTATACCATACGTTTATTTACATGCTGAATATTCCACCTATCTATCTGTACGGAATAAGTTATGTGTGAACCTAAAAAAACAAACAAACATTTGTTCTGCTCAAACAATGAAATGAAAATGCAAAGTAAATCCTCTATTATTAAAGGCAGCTGTGTGCTTTCAGTGCAAATCTGAACAATAAAGCACTATAGAAGTAAATGGACTATATTTTTTAAAAAGTAATGGGGTAATTTTAACATATGAAGGGTGTTGTAAATTATTTGAATAGAGATTTCTTGTCAAATTCTATTGAGGGTGTGGAAAATTTTGCCAAGACACAAAAGAAATTAGCAATATCATGCTGATTTTGTTCTGGGCTGCCGACATGAGAAAGGCAAACAGCACTTTTCCTTTTACAGTTACAGCGATTATGATGGGAAACGCTTTCCAAAAAAAAAAAGACAAATGCATTCAGACAATTCCGCAAAAGTCAAACGTTGTTTTTTTTAAATAAAGTTACAAAGTAAAGTTAGCAATTTATCCCAAATGCCTGCTTATTTCGCTAAAGGGTTTAATTTCCCGGTAAAATGTTATGATAACGAGGTCGCTCCCTGCCAATGGCGACGCTCCACTCCCGGCTGGCCCCGCCCCCGGATGACGACAAAACGACAGGAAACTGTACAAACCCATAAAAGGAAACTACTCCGCGCATGCGCAGTGGTGGGAGTTTTGTTTGAAGTGAACTGCTCTCTGGAACTGCCCGACAAGCTCGCAAAGTCACCAAGCATTTGACTGTAACAGTGAACATTTGAACGTTTTAACCCCCCCGCCCCAGACCCTCCACAAAAAAAAGCCCCCTTCCTGGAGCCTGCATGCCGCACGGGGACGATGCTGGGTCACCACTATCCGAACACCGACAAGTCGCAGCAGCTGGTCAACTATGTGGAGGATTACCTGGAATGCGTGGAGTCTCTTCCCCTGGACATACAAAGAAATGTTTCCCTACTTCGAGAAATTGACGCAAAGTACCAAGGTACCGTACTCGCCTTCCCGCCCCGCTTTCCTCCCTGCGCTCGCGTTCGAGGCGGCGTCCGCGGCTGGGCTGAAATGGAGGCGCGCCGCGTTTCCATTTTGCGGGGACCTCGCGCTCGCTCCCGCCGCCTCGCATCTCCCCCATTAACCGAGGCGAAGGTGGATGGTTGCGGAGACGAGCCGCGCGCCGGAGGGGCGAAACCGGCCGCCGCCGCCGCCGCCGCTGCCGCCGGCGGGTTCCGGCCGCCCAGCGTCCGCCGCCAAACTCCTGTTTTTGTTTTTTGTTTTTAATTTAGGAAGTCCAGTTAATAAAATGCACCCGTCCATCCACAACCCCCCCCCCCCCACACACACACACACACACAAACGGAAGACTGCTCGGTGTACGTACTGAATGCAGTTCTGCCCGGTGGCCAATTCGGCATCAGCAGGATTTAAAAACTAGAACCGTGTGACGATAAAATCAACTTTTTTTTCTTCTCTCCCCCCCCAGCCGCTCCCCCCTCTCGCTGCCCCGCTGGGTGCTGCTGCGAATAAGCCGTGAAAACCGCGAAGAAGCGTGGATGTGTTGTTGTTGTTGTTGTCATCATCGAGCGCTGCTTTTCTTTTTCTTTTTTTTTGAGGGGGCTGTGGGGGGGGGTGTGGAGGGGGTTTGACTGCACGCCGGAGCGATGAATGGGGCTACGGGGACGAGTGTGGCACCGTCACCGCGGTGAACGAAAAGGGAAGCGGGGGGGGGGCGAACTCTGTGATTCCCGGCGCAGGCGACGGACCGAAGTGCTGACTGGAGCCGATTTATCTGCAATATTAATGCCGGCGCCTCGCTCCGGCGGCCGTGTGTGTGTGAGGAGCACTTCTCGCCGCGGCCCTCATCGCGAAGGGTGGTGGGGTTTGGCGGTGCGGCCGGGTCTCCGGTGCCGGCGCGGTCGCCCGTCTGCAGACGACCCGGCACGCGGCGGGATGTGGCTGTTGGCGGGCTCCCGCGGCGGGCTCCGCTCCGCTCCACCATGGTGCTCCGTCGAGCCGGGTAGCTCTTCTCCCACCGCGCACCCGCCCCGCCCCCTTTCTTTCGACATCGCTGACGTAATTTCCGGTGGGCGGGACCTGTCGCTCTTCCTCCAGTTTGTCAATGGCGGCTGCAGGATTCTTTTAAAGTGGGAAAAACGCGTGTCGCGGACGTTTGTGCGCTCCGCCCGGGTGGATTCTCGACAATCACGGACCTCCAGTGGGAACCGTTCTGTTCTGCGGATGTGTGGGTTATTCGATGGCCGCGTTCCCAAACGCGAAGCCCATACGGAAGTGCAGTGAAGTTGCACCTCTATCTGACGGCCAGTGGGGGGCGACACCCGTGTTTGCACAAAACAAAACAAATTGAAGTCAGAGGGTTAATGAACCAATGTCTCATTTGATTTATTCATTTCATTCATTCATTTATTCAGTACATCTTAATGTTTTTTTTCTCTAAATTTATGTAGCATTTACTTCAAAACAGATAAGAGAGTATGCTTTATTTTTATTTATTTATACTTGTCCAGTCTGACATGTTTAGGCATGTGAGGGGACGGGGCAGCGCACCGAAGAACGCCGATTTGTGGAACACGCTTGCAGCATTCTGCACCCCCGGCCATGTTTAAGCCGACGAGTGGCTGCAAATTCTTATTAATTAGAGGCTTTATTCAATCTAAAATTAATTTTAGTTGACTGAATAAATTAAGAGACACATCAGGTTAGACAACAAAATTAAATCCAATGTGTATTTTTCATCATTTCATGAATGCACAAACTTTTTGTAAACTCAAGCACTTTCATGCTTGGAAACAAATATTTTTATTTCAAGTAAATTCCAGAGCAGAGGGGACCCTGAACATTTGAACTCGTTAAAAAAAAAAAAACATCTTTCTCAAAGTAAATGGACCAACAGTTTAATATAAAGTGCCATTTCCTTTATTTTGGCCCTGAACCACGTCATCTTGTCGATTGTGGACTGGCAACACCGCCCGCTTGTACCAAGACCGTGGACGCTAACGTTAGCTCTAGTGTCCAGGCCCGCTGCAGCGTGTTCTTCATTGGGGTGATACCGCAGGCTTGAAGAGCTTCGGAGATGAGAAAAGTCTTTGTCGCACAATATGCACACAAAAATGCCCTTATCCAGGCTTCCATTGGGAAGTTTTAGAAAAGGAAAAAAAAAACAACTTTCCGTCCAACAGGCCAAGCAACGCGGTTTCCATCACGTCGTTCACCACGATTGCAGATGTCACTCAATGCATCTTGTGCATCATTGTTGCTGGTGTGCAAGAAATCGGGGACCTGAGGGAGGTTCTGCGTTGCCAAAGAAAATTGCAATTAAATGCATTCTAAAGACTCGTTTTTTTTTAAATCACAATTGACATGTTAAAAGTTCCAGGCCTAGTTTTAATCTTCTGATCTTATGTCATCAGGCCGATTTGAAGACATTTTCCGTAACACTGGGGTGCCGTGGAAACGCAAACCTCAAAGTACCCATCGTTCTTGTGTCTTTTATGATTTGCCACATAATTAAAGCAGCCTCATGCTAAATTTAAGAAAAAGAAGTAGCAGGAAATACAGTGCAAAATGCATCGGAAATTTCATGCTTTTAATTTTGTTTGTTTTATAACTGCAGCAACAAAAGAGGACGAACATGGCTTTTAAAGTAAAAAAAAAAAAGCAACGCGAGGCTCGTTTGAAAAGGTAACTCAGTTCTGGACCACTTGGATTGCTAACTAACGCGTTGGGTTACTCGTTACCCGGAAATAATACTCAACACGTTACTTTACAACAACGCCGGTCGGAGAGAGAATATACAACCCGTTTCAGCCAGAAATGCGCATCTTTTGAGAGCAATTTGTGGAGCAAGAGATCTAAAAAAAAAAAAAAATCTTGGTAGTTTGAGATAGTTCAAGTTCCAGTGGGTAAGACCGTCGCTTGGATCGCGGCTTTCAGTTATGAGTGTTGGGGAAATTGCCTGAATTAATTCCAGGCTGCCTATTCTGCATTGGACGGAATGTTCAAAATGTCTCGCCCCCTTATGTCACGATTAGAAGTTTGACAGTTTTTTTTATTTTGCAGGATTGAGTCCAGACTGGCGTGAGTCCTCATCGATAGGTGAAGACCTACTTATTTTTAAGAAATCCCTAGCAGGCTGTCAGGGGAGTCTTTCATATTTGTGCTTTCTAAGCAGTTGTGTCGTTCCACGGCGGCGCCGATGAATAGCAGGTCAAGAAATTTGAATTCCTTTTGTCGGACCTTTGCTGGGTGTCCGTCCACGCGCGTGCCAGCGGGCTGGATCTAATCCATTTCAAGACAGCGCAGTCTGTTGGCGAGGAAGCAAATCTAAAGGTCAGGTAGTCATAAGCCGCCACAATCTTTAAGTCTTTGCAGAGTTTTTGAGCTAATAAGCGGCAGTTTGCTTTCCTGCAGAAATCTGGAGACGTTTGAGTCAAGGGGTGTAAATCAAACTGGGGAATGCTGTGCGAGAAAAGGTCGTCGGTTTTTTTGGCAGGACGCCTCACGACGTCACGCTCTCATAATCAAAGTCGATGGGTAGAACAGTGAGTTTGGTCTAACTGGTGTTCTCGGATAGATGAACATTTGTTAACGATGCTTACCGTCTCAATATTTTGCACACCAATAATGTCCTCGTGCCTGTATTACCATAGTCATTATCAGTATTATCATATTGTCAGCGCCGATGTCTGTCACGTACTTCTGTGCTAAGAAGAACTTATCATTTCTGTGCCTTTTTAATTTGTGATCATGCATTGCAATGTCGAATCTTCAGTAAATCCGCTGTTATCGGAAGATACCGAGCACCTTTTCCCGTGTTTGAAGGAGACTCTTGCCGGGTTTTTGTCAAAATTTAAAAGAGTGTACTGTATATGCACATCCGACTTAAAGAAAGCAGAAGCCGTAATATCTGTTATGTCTTTTCATCCTTCGCGGTCTCGGTTAACAACAGCAACATGTGATAAACATTTTCAAGTATGTTGATTGAAGCTGGCAAGCATCCAACCTTGTAATTGGTTACAAAATATGGCAAAACTCCAGATTGCAGTTCTGTATATAACAAGATGCTTGACTTCCCGCAGACAATGCCGTCTCACGTTGTACTTTTTATTAAAATTTAAAACAAATCTCTCAATTTTTTTTTGTAGTCTACTCATATCAACAGTTCCCTGGTTCACATGGGTCACTGTTGCCCTGCGACCGAAACTAGCCTGCGTTTTTGAAAGCAGGGGAAACCTGCTAAGAGGAAGCAAGTGACCCTCTTCAGGCAGCATGGAATCAGTGAGAGGATGGTTAACATTGCTTTTTTTTTTTTTTTTTTTTTTTTTAAATCTTGTGCTTAAGTCTCCAACTGTGCGGCCAGCGCAGGTTGAACGATGCCCAAGTGCAGCTTGAACCAAAAGCGGACGCAACATGTGGCTGAAATATCGAAAGGTCGCAGAAGTTGCGGGCAGAAGCCGAGGCTCAGCTGCTGCCGCTGCTGCTGCTGCTGCTGTGCCGCCGCTGCCGTGTCATGATGTGGGGGGACTTTGCCTTTTGCTTCGTGCAAATGAGTAAGTCCACAGAAGCTGACAAATAACCCGTGACTACTGCTGAGTTATGTCAGCTGGGAGTGAATCCTGATTGTTCCCTTTTGACGGTGAAGACAAAATGTAAACGTTATGGGGTGCTGGTGTGTGATGCTCTTGGAAAGGGGACACTGATATTAAGCTCGCCCGAATAAATCCCGAGCATGTGCGGCCATCGCAGTCTTCCGCACATCGGCAGCAGCTTCCTCCTGTGTGTGTCTGAATGACACCAGAGAGGATGATGGTCTTCATGTGTCCCCCAGGTCGTTCTCAGCGCCCAGCACTGCTCTTCCTCACAGCGACCGCGACTGTGAGATGGTACCATAGCGCAGGCTGGAAGTTGGAATGAGCTCGTCTGCTAGCTTGGAAGAGCAGCAAGTCCAGACGCCTTTTTAAATGGTAGTTTAATGATGACAGTCAACCAGTGCTCGTCAGTGATGCTGATAACCTGGTTTGACATTTTACTGTCACTCAAAAGGGGGTAAGGAAAGTGAGGTTCTGTCTGAGGACCCCCCCTCAAAACCTTGGGAGCTCCGCACTTAAACACGAGTGACGTGCGCGAGCGTGTCCAGCAGGTCTGGAAACAGTCGAGCGGCATATAAACTGACAGCGGGAAGGAAGTGATTGTGACTTCCTGAAGTTTTTCATGAATACACACAACAGCTGTGTCAAAGCCGACTACATCTGTGTGTCTATTTTCTTTTTTTTTTTAAACCTGTTAAGATGTCAGCTTGTGTTTTTTTGTTTTTTCGTCTCTCAGCCCATTTGTGCTGCAGAACTCCCAATTCCTCTATTTCAGTATTTGCTTCAAGTACAAGCTGGTAATCAGAGCGCGTGGCAGCGTTGCTGCGTGTGCCGTGGACTTTAACCCGTGCTATTTATTGTTGTAATAAAAATGAAACGAACATTAAAAAGAGCCACGGCGTTATTTTCTTTCATGACATCTCCTTTGTCCTCCCCCGCAGAGGTGCTGAAGGAGGTGGATGAAGTATTTGAGAAGTACAAAGGTGAGCAGGATGCGGCCCAGCGGAAGCGCCTGCAGGTGCAGCTGCAGCGGGCCCTCATCATCAGCCAGGAGCTGGGCGACGAGAAGATCCACGTGGTGACCCAGATGACCGAGCTGGTGGAGAACCGCTCCCGCCAGATGGACTCCCACTCCCTGTGCCTCCAGGAGCCCGGCGAGGCAGAGCGGCTGGGCGCGGAGCGCCGCTCCTGCATCCAGGAGTCGCCGGCCCCGGAGCGCACCTCCGCCCGCCGGCCGCGGCGCCAGCGCAACAGCGAGAGCCGAGACTCCAGCCACCCGTCGGCCAACGGCTCGCTAGCGGACGACCCGGCGGAGGAGCTGCCCGTGCCGCCGCCCCGCGAGAAGAAGTCCAAGTCCGCCAAGAAGAAGAAGCGCAAGGTCAAGCAGGAGCGGGACGCCTCGCCGGTCGACTTCGCCATCGACCCCAACGAGCCCACCTACTGCCTGTGCGAGCAGGTGTCTTACGGCGAGATGATCGGCTGTGACAACGAGCAGTGCCCCATCGAGTGGTTCCACTTCTCCTGCGTGGGACTGACCTACAAGCCCAAGGGCAAGTGGTTCTGCCCCAGATGCAGGGGGGACAATGAAAAGACCATGGACAAAAGCCTAGACAAGAATAGAAAAGACCGCCGGTCCAGGTAGTGACCGTCCTCGGTCCCCGCAGAGACGCCCTGAGCCAGAAGGTCCGGACCATCAGCGATTGTCGACGCGCCCGACGTAGCGGAGCGTTTTTGTTTTTTTTTCAGTGATGAGCGGTGATTTGAACTTGGGATTGTTGTGTCACCGGTCAGAGGATCCAGGATGCTGCCGAGATCATCAGCTTGAAGCTGCTGCCTTCATCAGGTTTTCTTTATGTGATTTTTTTTTTTTTTTTAATTTCGATTTACGACAAAAAAACAAACAAAAAAAACCCCTCAAACCTTTTTTTTTCGGTTTCTTTCTCATTTTCATCCCGGACAAAGTCCCAAATAGAAATAAAGTATTCCTGGTGATGATTTTGAGTAGTTGTGAGCCATTTTAAGTCCGCTAACGCGCCCTCGCAGAGACTCGCCGCCTCTTGTAACTTGCTCGCGAGACAGTCACAGGAAATTGGGGGGTCGATTGTTGATTGGGATCCTGGAACAGGCCGCCATGTTTGTGGACTCCTTTGTATGTTTCTTTATTCATTAAAACAATGTAGCATTTTTGCTTATTCACTTTTTTTTTTTTTTACTCCCAACAGTCAGTCCGGCTGCATCATCGCTCTAATGGCAGCGATCCCGTTAGCATGTTCTCGGGTTTGTTCTCCAGGCCAAACACGCGCGTCAGCGTCTTCTGTCTTCACGGACTTCCTCTCGGGGGAACCTCTGGGGATCAGGTGACAGGATGTCCATCTCTTCGTGGTGACGCCGTCATGTCTTCAGGAACTCGTGACCCCGCCGTAGCTTAAACGCAGGGACGCTGGTTGGCCTCTAGGCCGTCAGCCAGATTAAGATTAGGGGCCATGATTTGTTTAGAAACCGATCTCCACTGCTCTGGTCCTTCGATTGGTGGACCCGTGTGTTGACAACACTGCACGATCCACTTCCTGCCGCGCCGAGCGCCGCTTTCCCTGCAAGCTTGCCAGCGCGGCTCAGGCGTGGTTCTCCTCGCGGTGACGGTTCTCCTCGCGGTGACGGTTCTCCGTGATTGCTTTCATACATGGCAGACGGTTATTCTGCTGGACTGCAGTTTTTGCTCGTGTTCAGCTAAATTTTGGTTTGACCATCCACAGAACTTCCTTCCAAGTGACCTTTTGGCTTCCCGGTATGACTGTCAGCACTGTGGGGTTTGTTTTTTTTTTGTCGAGTCCTGGCTTCCCTTTCCCAGCTGGGTCATTGCACCAGCAGTGTTAGCGTTGCTGCTACAGAGGCCTTGACTTTTCCACATGTGAACTCCCGACTGCTGCACGCTGGCTGGGATCGTTCTTGAGGAGGGCGACGGTGGTGCATTTGTTGCCTTTTTTTTTTTTTTAAAAAGCGCAATTCTGTAGTTTCCTTAAAATTGGAAGTGTTTTGAGGCTTTGAGGGATACTGAAGTTCCTGATATTAGTTTATTTGGCGTTTTATCTACAGTATGTGAAGGTTGGCCGAGCAGCCAGGAACATGAAAAAGGTGGAAGGCCACGCTTGATGGTCCCAAGAGTTTTTATGTTTTTACAACCGTGGAATCCGGTGCGTATTTATTTACAGTGGCAATTTGGCCAAAAAGAAATCTAAAACAGGAAAACTTAAAAACTAAATGAACCAAAAGTAACTTTTCCCCCCCAACACAGGAAACTACAAACAAAATCTACTTCAGGAAACAAACTGCAAATTGGCTGTGCCACCAAGGCCCAAGGCAGGAGCAGCAGAGTGTGTGTGTGTGTGTGTGTGTGTGTGTGTGTCATCCCCGTGAGCCCTGTCATCTCCATTTACACTGGTGGCTACACCTACTCAAATAAAGCAATCGATTACCTCACGTGAGACCCTCACACGCTCCACAATGTATAAGCTCGATAGATTGTCACTTAAAAATCTGCCTAAATCTATTTTGTACCACATCCTCTTAAAAACTGGACACATTTTAGGACTTCATCCACCGGTTCAACAACACACCGCTCCCACTCTGCCCGACTCGCTACCTCCCACCGAGCTCCCCTCTACATAGACACCTGGTCCCGTCCCCTCTGGCTTCCGTAGTCCCGAGTCCACCACAGCGGACGAGCGGAGGAGGCGGGAGGGAGAGCAGGTGAGAGTAAGACATCTTCGTACATGGTGACGACTGTTAACTGCGATCCGTGGATGAAACGCCGCCGGCGGGCCTCCCCGCCATGAGTGGGGGGAAGGCAACGTGCAGAGGAACGCGCCGCGCCCTCCGTTTAACAATTAGGGGAGGCGCTCTGCTGCATGTGCGTGCAGGTGCGTCGTACTTCCAGGCAGGAAGTCGGATACAACCGAGCATCCGACTTCCTGCCTGATGCATGGGAATCGTTCTTCCTCGGCAGTTGGGGTTCCCTGCTTGTTCTCCGCGGGGTGTTAAGAGCGCTTTAAGACCTCGGTGTGTTGTTGAGAGGATCCCGAGCCGTCGTTCACGTCGATCTGATTCAATTCACGACAGGCTGCCACCCGCGTTTGGTTTTATTCAAATGTAGGAAAAAGTGTTTTTTTTCGTCAGCTCACAGGGGAACACAAGTCAAAAACGCTAAAAACGAGTAACACCTGCCTTGGCAAAGCGGTGGATCCCTCAGTAACGGCAGCAGGAGGCCCGACACATTGACACATCCGGTTCAGACCGGGCGCGGTCCGACACCGAGGGCCGCTGGGTCTGGTCCCGCAAGGCTCGCAAAGACACGTGCAGGCACGGCAGCGACGTCCGGCGACGGAGCGCCCGCTTCCACGGCGAGCCGTCCTTTCCCGCCAACGTCCCGCCGTGCCGGTGGCGCGTCCCGAACGCTGCTGTCACGCGGCGCCGGGGAGCGTGACGTGTCGTGGTGAGGTGGGACGTGTGGGCGTCGGAAGCGGCGGCGGCATGACGCAGTCACTCAATGCCACGCTCCTGGGAAAAATCGGCGCCGGGTTGCGTCCGTGGGGCCTACTCGTCTGTCCCTCCGGTTTTACTCAGCTGCAACAAAGAAACGATTACAGAAGCGCTGTCGGGGATTTCTGTCACATCAGGAGCTGAGTGGCTTTCGACTTACATGCTGGATGGCCACCGCGCGATGATGGGCAGAGAAGAAGAAACAAAAACACAAGGACATGGAGAGATTAGTGATCGCTGTGGCCGCGGGGCAGCTGCGGAAAGCTGGCTCGAGTGCGCCATCTTGTGGTGTCGAGGCGAAATGAACGTACTTTGATAACGTCGATCCAGTTCCAGCCCCTCGGCAGTTCTCCTTTAGTGTCTGGAAAAAAAAAAATAAATAAATAAAATCACAGTTTGATCGACTGGGCTGGCAGAATCAGGACTGACGATCATTAAGCTGCGGGGCCGTTGCTTTTATG
>CAAKHG010043853.1:0-14109 GCA_901007715.1 Dactylopterus volitans
ATGTTGGCGGATGATCTGGCCGAGCGGGAGCATGTAAATGGTGAATAAAATGGGACCAAGTACAGAGCCTTGTGGCACACAATGGTTTAGTGGGGCATGGTGGGAGATGGATCCATTGATGGAGACAAACTGCGTCCGGTGAGTCCAAGGTGGCCGGAAAGGCAGTTGAGGAGGATGGAATGGGAGATGGTGTTAAATGCTGCAGAGAGATCCAGTAGAATCAGGAGACTGATGTTGCCTGAGTCAGCAGCCATGAGGAGATTATTCGTGATCTTGATCAGGGCGGTCTCGGTGCTGTAGTGGGCTCTGTAGCCAGACTGAAGGAGCTCGAAGAGTTCATGGTTGGACATGTGCTGATGAAGCTGTGCGGCGACAACTCTTTCCAGGGTCTTGCTGAGGAAAGGCAGGTTGGAAATAGGCCGGTAGTTCACAAGGTCATCAGGGTCCAAACCAGGCTTCTTTAAGATGCGGGTAACAGAGGCAATTTTGAGACTGGTGGGTACAGTGCCTGATTGCAGAGAGGAGTTGGTGATGTTTGTTATGATGGAGGAGAGGGTGGGTAGGCACGCCTTCACCAATGCCGTAGGCAGAGGATCCAGGGAGCAGGTGGAGGGCTTGGCCATGGTGACCAGTTTGGTGGTCAGCGTAGCTTCCACTGGAGTGAAGACGGCAAAGGAGGGACAAGCAACCAAGGGTGCAGCGTCCAGCGACTGAAGTGCCTGCAGAGAGGTGGAGGCTGTCTGCAGCTGCAGGTGGATGGCATCCACCTTTTCCTGGAAAAAATCCAGGAACGTGGAGCAGAGATCAGGAGCACCACAAGAAGGTGGTGTATGGGAGAGGGGCTGAGCAGTTTGTGGATGGTGGAGAATAACTGGTTTTGTTGAGACCCAGTGAGGGTGGAATAATATTGGGTCATGGTCCGGGAGAGAGCCTCCTTGTAGGCAGTAACATGGTCTTTGAAAGCCAGATGGTGGACAGTGAGGCCAGTTTTCTTATAGATCCTCTCCAGCCGTCAACCAGCAACCCTCATGACTCGAAGCTCTGCTGTGAACCAGGGGGCAGGACGGTTGAATGAGACTGTCCGGGTTTTGATAGGGGCAAGGGAGTCCAGGCTTTGAGATAGTGCGGTGTTATAGCAGGTAACCAGGTCATCGGTCGTGAGGTCAGTAGGATCCATAGGCATGCAGGCGGCAATCATGGTCGATAGAGCCTCAGCACTCACAGTCTTGGTGTTCCGAAAGGTGATGGTATGCCTCGGACGCTGCCTGGGCAGGGAGGCAGGAACACTGAAGAAAATAGTGTGGTGGTCAGATGCCTTCAGATCCAGACACTGCAGATCGGTGGGGGGGGTCCCACTGGAGCACACCAAGTCCAGCGTGTGACCACGATCGTGGGTGGGGCCTTGCACATGTTGGGTGAAATCAAAACAATCCAACAGTGACATGAACTTGGTGGCAAACGTGCAACTGCTAGAGTCCACGTGCAGATTGAGATCCCCCAGCAGATAGGTGGATGGAGACATGGCACAGACAGGGGTGAGCAGCTCAGACAGCTGGCACACAGCATCTAACTAATTAAATCCAGATTTATTAGAAAAATAAGTACTTGAACAAACATCAGTGTGATATAATAATGAACTAACAGAATCCATCTTTGGAAAATCTTATACCTTGATTTTTGTTCCAACTATCCAGTCATGGTTGTTGTGATCAGTTTTCCCCACTTTTATCAATAAATGTAATGATCAAATGATCATCAGTCATAATGAAAGTAAACAACTCGATTAGCATTGGCTAGTATTTTCTTGTATGAATAAAACACCTTGCTACCTGAGAGAGAGAAAGAGGGAGAGAGATCAGTCAATGAGGAGAATCATCTATTTTTAAAGAGACGTTGATCACGAAGTGGCATCTCCTAAAGCAGTGCTAAATAAAGCATCAGAGAGCTCTTTCATTTTTAAACAGGAAGATGGTTGAACTTGCTTCCTATAAATAAATATTCTGTGGCAATTTTATTCTCAGTGCATCAAAAACATCTTATGAAGTCATGTCATCACAAAGGAGAGTGACAGCCTGTTCTTTCAGAAACATGAAAAAGACTTTTGATGGTCTCATCTGGGATTTTTGTGATTTATGAATACTGAAGTTCTAATCCTTTGCTTTTGGTCAGAATTTTTACCAACAGTTAACACTATGTAGAAAAAACAGGCAGACAACAGACATGGACAGACCATCGTTACATGAGTTTTATTAATTATTCAGTTCAGGTAGCTCACTTCTCAACTGTGCGCTTCTTCCGTAAAATTATGTGTCCTTACTGACAAAGATGAAACCCATGTGAGTGTGTCTTTTGCAACATCAGGAGCACATTCAGTAGCAATTTATTAATCAGCAAATCATGTGAATGCTAGCTAATTTCAAAATCTATGGATGTCTGCCTGAATCTATGTGATGTTAATGGAGCAGTTAGCTAATGGAGCTTTTTTTCCCAATACTTAACTTACCTACACTTTATTTAAAACCATTTGAAAAACACAACACAGATTGCAATGAATTCCCACCTCCTTAAGTTTTGCATAACAGCAACCAAGCCATTATTCATCAATCGCTCTATAACTATACAAGCATACCACTGTATGCACGATGTGATTTTACTCTCTGAAGACGTCATTACAACCAACGGGGCTCATATCACTTGAATGTAAATCTGTTGTTAGAAGCTTAAACTTCAGAAAGACTAAAAGAAAATGTTAATGATAATGAATACTGTATTCATTTGACATTCATAAAGGCTAGTGCAGTGCAGGATTGTCCAGTGTTGTTTATTCAAAATGAAACACTGCAGCAGTAACGTTGTACTGCTGGCAGATGATAATAAACTTACTATGGCAATAAGCCAAAGGTCATCATAATGATTATTATATTAATTCAACTCAAAACAGTGGATGAGCTAAAACTTTGAGCATAGTTGCAGCAAATCATCACTCGTGTTCATCTGGGATAACTCCTCTGCAGCAAGATCTCCTCCTTGCTACACTGGCTTCTCTGTCATCCCCAACTGTTTGACAAACGGTTGCCTTATATGAAGAACCCATGGTGGCCAGAAGCAGCTGACGTGTTGTGCTCAGAGTTCTCGCCCTGACACGGGGCACCATTTGTTGAGGTCACACTGTCGGGCAGTGTTGATATCATAGGCCTTGCACATAGGCCTCATAAATGTTGTGCTTTAACGTTGTTATTATTGGTTATCAAAATTTGTAAAATATTCATATTATATTTATATATACTATAAAAAACATAATGGGATTTACTTTTACATTAAATCCACCTTGGGGCACCAGATAACCAATGTTACAAATCAGTCTCAAGAAAGTTATTCCTTTAACACATAACTTGATTAATAATTAAGTTAATAACTATTAGAAAATTACTTTATTAACAGTAGCACAGATTCAGGATTCAGGAGTTCTGCAGAGAAGAGGCTAGCGAATTTCACTTATATTGTATAATATCACACAGACAAGCAAGTTTAAAGAAGTTTACTGAATAACAAAGGAAAGTGAACAACAAACATAAATCTAACCAAGCTACAAAGGTTCTATGTACAATGTGTGTGTGTGTGTGTATGTGTGTGTGTGTGGGGGGGGGGGCAGGATGTGATCCTTAATTAATACATACATTGGCAAAGTTGATAACTTTGATGCTTAGTCAAATACCGATGAGGTAAGCTGACTAGGCCCAGTACGTTGCCAGGGGTCTGAATGTCATGCAAGTTTCATAGCAGTCATTCCTTTGCAGGATGAGTGGTGACTAACAGCTGCTCCTGAAGCTGCTCGAAGAGTAGCGCTTCAGGAGCTCATCTTCCTTGAGTCTGCTTACCTAACTGATGAGGCTGAGATTCAGGAAAAGCTTGCAGTACCTACAGAAGCAGTGCAGCTAAAAGTCAGTTAATTGATACTGGTGAAATTGAGCAGTTAGATAAAACAGTCAGCAGTTAAGCTAATGTTTAAACAATAACAAGAGAGAAAGTAGCAACAACACAACTTCTTTACACAGATTCAACAGCCAAACTGCTGTGTTACTATTCCTGCAGTTTCCACTGTGTTGCGGTAAAATGTCAATCAAACTTTAGGAACAACTATTTTTAGTTCTTTATATAATTTATTTTTTGTATATTCACATATTCATATTCAAGTCTTTATCTCCAAGATCCAACAATGATGTTTAACCTTGTTGCATGGCTGCTAAGCAAAGATCAGAACATTGTTCCAGGAGGCAGAATGCAGAATAATAGATCAGGTGGAGGAACTCTCAGGAGTTACTTGAGATGATGTCATTCATTCATTCACTGTCTTCCGCTTATTCCGGCTATTCTGGGTCGCGATCGTGCTGGAGCCGATCCCAGCTGTCGAATGGGCGAGCGGCGGGGTACACCCTGGACGAGACGCCAGCTCATCGCAGGGCCACATGAAAGACATACAACCACTCACACTCTCACGCACACCTACGGGCAATTTAGAGTAGCCAGTTAACCTCAGCATGCTTTTTGGAGGTGGGAGGAAGCCGGAGTACCCGGAGAGAACCCACGCAGACACGGGGAGAGCATGCGAACTCCACATAGAAAGACCCCAGGCCAGTCGAACCTGCGACCTTCTTGCTATGAGGCAACGGTGCTAACCACCGCACCACCGTGTCGCCCCGAGATGATGTCAGTATGCTTTTAATTAATTATTCAAACAACCTCTTGGCGATGCAGTCTGTGACCACCAACAGTGCTCACCTCTAAAAACAGTCAATCATCCATTTGGAAAAGTGTGTTGGTGTCAGGGTGACGATGGCAATGAGAGCCTGCAGACTCGTACCTGTGTGTCACTAGCCCTTTGAAAGTGGACCTGTCGTTGGTGACAGGAATTTGCATGCATTCTTCCCAATACCATAGATCCTCAAGTGTTTGTGCAATCATAATTTCCATCAGTTTTTGAAACCAGAGAACGAGAGCTTTGCGTCCATGCATGGCGCATGATCAGTAGCAGGGGTCATGTATTGTGGCTGTCCAGTCACAGACAAGATTACCGACTGTGTCGTTAATTTGCATTCAAGCATCCTTGCACTGTAACTATTCAACCAAGAAAAATTTAAACCGTTCCAGCTGAGAATGAGAGCTTTCCTATGATATGTGATATGATATACATTACTGTATTCTTGAGAGTCACAGGTGGAATCACTCCTGAAAGTTGAGGAGGCAGAGACAGCAGGGAGAGTAGAGCGTTATCATTTTGATTCAAAGTTTGATTTCATTTTCTAAAACAATTCCCCACCTACTGAGAGAAAATATGCCAGGAAAGGCATCAAAGTTGCGGAAAACCTCTTTAGAGTCTCATTGATGGGGACAGTGACCATTAGGGAGAGACTTCATCCAATCCAAAGTATGTAGAAAATTTTAAAACTAAAATGCTATATATTTTCTAGATATTATTACTCAAAACTTTATTTTCATGCTATTGTATTTTTTGTCTGGCTTATTCAACTTGCATTTCATCTGATGCTAAATATTCTTTCGGATGAATGTACTTCTGTCTTCTCTTATATTTCTCTTACTTTTAGGATGATCTCCTTGTCAGTGTCAGGAGTGCAAACTTGTGTCTGCAGTTGGAGAGAGAGTGCTTCAACTAAAACCACCAATGCTAAAAAAAAAAAAAAAAAGACCTGGACTCACGAGAGACTTAGCATGCCAAAAATTAAAAACTGAAAGACTTGCTATATTTCTTGGAAACATGTACAATAGTTCAAATTGCAAATTGCAATTTGAATAATAGAGTAATTTTTCCTTGTGCTGTCACGAGGTAATGATTCAGTAAATACCCTCACTGTGGTGCTCTCTTTTAGTCTGTGTAACAAGCTGACTTTCTTCGAAAAATGCCTTATGTTGTGCTCAGAACTCGATGCCTCGGGGCACCAGATAACCAATGCAAACCAGTCCTTGATGTCCTGGTTGGCAGGTCTGCAAAGTCCAATTGTTGTAATGTTCAGATGGTTTCACATCCAGTTGGTTGTCTTTGCCCAGTGAATTGTGGAAGTCCTGCTTCCAAGATAATGGTTGGAGTCTTGTTTCCTCAGTTCTCCTTGTGGAGTTAGTCCAAGCTAACTCTGTGGCTCCTTGGCTGGTTAAACTCAACTGGCAGACTTTGTGTTGTGCCAGTGGTGCTCGTCTTGTGCTTTAGAAGACACTTGCGTCACGACGAAGGCTTGGTCCAGTGGAGGTCTCTGCCTTATGCAGGCCTCATGGAGGGGTGAAGCAGCAGTAGCTGAGGAGCTGCTGGAGTGTTAAGAGCTGCAAAGCTGATGAGATAAGAAGAGCGAGACAGCAAGAGGACGAGAGCAAAAGAGAGGAGCACCCAAGAGAGCGGAAGAAAGAGCGAGAGTGGGGGAGAAGGATGCTTCTCCTTTATATATGGCCTGGTGACCTCAGGGGTCCAGGCCTTTTATAGCCAATCAAAGATGGAGACGGGGGTTTTCACACCCAAGTGTGAAAGCATGAGGAATGCTCGGAGAATGAGTTTGATGTCTCTCCTTTGTGTGGAGCAAAGAAAGCCTTGCGGTCTTGTCCTCCATTTTGTATGGACGAGGGCACAACACCAACTTCTATTTATGCATATTGGGTTGCACCATTGAATGTCTCACTATTCCACAATGTCAACACTATTATTAATGTGTGCTTTTTTGAGAGGAAGTCACTCACACCAGTTTTATAGCGACTGCTAATCGTCTACAAATAGAGATATACTGTTTTATTTAGATCTGCTTACTCATTTAGAGTTGTTAGTGTATTGAGACAAAGGAAGTAGGGAGCGGGAATCCTCGCAGAATCACAATCCCAAAGAAGCCAGTAGTTTTATTCTGATACTTAAGTCTCAATGAGAATTGGAATTATTAGAATTACATAATGTATATTTTGATATGTGGCTTTTTTTCTACCTTTTAAAACTGTAAATAATGTTCCAAAGGAAAAGCATTTTTGTTGCTTAGTGTGTAGGCCAGTGGCTTCAAATGCAAAAAGACCAATATTGACATGTATGTATTGATATGATAGCATAGCTTTACTTACTGCTTGAAAATCCTCATAATGTCGGTTTGTGAGAATTTGTATGTATTGTTTGCATATAGGTTTGTCAACATCCTTAGCCTTTTGCCGTTTTTTTGCTTTGTATGCAAACAGCACTTTTGCTTTTTTCATTATCAACTAAAACTGGCCATGAAGGCCCTTCTGCAGGAGCACTTGCCATGTTCCGTTAGTTTTATGCTGTTTATGCTGTTGTATGACGTTGCGTCAGCAGGGGGAGTTGAAGACAGTTGGTATGTTGATATTGATACTGTTGCAAATGAGTATCTAATCCAATACTAATTTTTTGTATTGATCCGTAGATTTTTCGATAACCCTAATCAGCACACAAAACATACGATACTATTTAATTTTTTCCACCCACGCTCCGAGTAGGAAGTAATACACAAACCTAACTGCGGCTATTTGTTCATCATCTAAATTCGAGTCCGAGCATCAAAGCCATTTGTTGGCTGCAACAGTTCCAAGAGATTCTATTACCTCGTCTCTCATCTTCTCTTGTCTCATCTCATCTCATCTCGTCTTCCTCCGCTTATCTGGGTCGGGACCACGGGGGCAGCAGTGGCCGTATGATCCACACTGCACCAGACCCATTAGGTTCCTCGGCATTTGGTGGGCCTGCTGGAGGACGGACCCATGTCTCTGCCTCGGGCTGGACCTGACCGGACCCCATGGGCGGAGGCTTGGCCACCAGGCACTAGCTGACAGGCCCCTTCTCCAGGCTTGGCCTCAGGGTGGGACCCTGGTAACCCTCTGGGCAGGGCACACTGGTCCTTTGATGTTTTGTTTTTTGCTTTTTACCCATATGCATCTTTATGGACCATTTTTGTCTGACCCCTCACCCAAAACCAATTTGCCATGGGAGATCCTACCAGGGGCTGCTGCCTGCGACAACATAGCTCCTGGGATCATAAGGACACTCAAACCACTCGACCATGATAAGGTGATGGTCCACGGAGGGGTATTGCAATTGTGATGATTATTATTAGTCATGATTTTATGGTCTTTAAAAACAATTGCATTTTTGAGGACCTAAACTTTCTTCGATGGCACATGAAACATTTACACCCATCAGGCGTGGCTGAAAATGTGATATTTCATGGAACTTGCAAGTAGATGTTGACAAATGGCTGCGTAGCGCCCCATAGAAAAGTTGAACAAAACAGTCCTGCCAGTATGTGTCAGCTTCATACGAAAATCTGTATGCACATGTATCATGTCCAGACATACTAAAAAGTTCGATAGGAAGTTGAATTTTTTTAATTATATGTGAAGGCTTTTGATATTTGATGTTTTATTGACCGCGTAAATGGGACTGGCAAATTTGCTCAAATGAACTCCCTGCAAAATTGAATGCAAAATAGCCAGAATATTACTCTGCTCCTTCACCAACATTCAAGAAAGTACCAAAAGATTTTTTGTAGAGCCTCAAAAAGTGTTTAAAAATTAGCAGGAGCTGATCAGAGCTAAGTGCAGTAGAGTTTATTCTTCAGCAAGACATAAACCTGTGCTGGTCTGAATCAGACTGACTTATGAGCTGTTTCGCTCCTGTTTTTTATATGCTAGATTTTACGTAACCCAGCCTCCATTCTTCCCTACGTCAGGATTTGTGCGATACTCTACTTCTCTGATTTTCATTGGTCAGTTTTTAATGGTAGCTCAGCAGATTTTGTTGCCACCACCTGCCATCACCACAGTCTTAGCATATGTCTAATGCTCAGGTATCTTTATATCTCACTCCTTAATGGGCCACTTGCACAAGACTTGTAACTGATCAACAAGTTGAATGAATAATCAACAAGTTACATGAAAATGAACTCTAAAAGGCCCGTATTTTGTTTGGTTTACACTGAAACATTGCAATTGATCTTAGAGTGAAAACTTTGAACACTGTGGCAGTAACAAGACCTTTAATTTTAGGTTTGCCAACAAACAAGAAGTGGATTGTAAGTCTGATGTACCTGGTCCAGTATGCCCCAGACTTTACAGTCTTGGTGACAGTCCCACCCTGAACACATCTACATGCAAATATTTGGTCACAGTCATAGCACCATGACTGGTAACAGGCAATACATTTTTTTATTATATTTAAACTCCTCTTTGGGGGGGTTAATCTATTCCACCCGAAACTTGCACAGTATTTGACCTTGAAGATAAAACATTATAAAAAGGTCATGGATAAATTGAATGGTGTTCCCATGACAGCGCATCCTTTGCCATTGTAGTGCCTCACCAACAGCCTCAGACAAAGGAAGTCTACCTGTACTTCCTTTGTCTAAAGATCACGCATGTTGATGGAAGAACATAGACCTCTGTTCAACAATGCCCCAACTTGTGATCTCTTCACACTATCTGGTCAGCTGAGCGACGCAACCCAGGTGCGTAACACGGGCCTACCAGCTGACCAGTCCATACAATTCCTCAATCAACTGGCAAAGGTCCAACATGGTCAGCCCAAACTGGCATCATGTCAGGGTTTATAATCCAGCAACATCCACCAACTCACAGCGGTTTGGACCCCGCTGAAATGCGGCTCCATCCCGTTAGGAGCAGCCCCACACACCCCTGGTCCGGATCCCACTGATGTTCGGATTCTGTGCCGACGGGGGGTGATCGCGCACGCTTCTGGTTCGGATCCCACTGATAACGCGGCTCCGCCCCTCACCGCTCCTATCTAAGGCTGGCTGTCCCATGTGATGCTCGTCCTCGCCGATGACAGAAGAATTGTAACGTTCCCGATCCGAGACTCTGACCGACTCTCCACACCAGATGCGAAGTGAGGTAGCTAACGTGATCCACCCACTTCAAGAAGACAAAGGACAACAAGAGCCTTCCTCTTAGTGCCAATCGCCTGCTCAACGCTGGGATCAGTTCCCCCACCAGATGCCCGCGGATGCAAAGTGAGGTAGCTAACGTGATCTACCCACTTCAAGAAGACCAAGGACGCAAGAGCCTTTCTCTAAGTGCCGATCTCCTGCTCCACGCCGGGATCAGTTTCCTTGCCGGAGACACATGGTCCCGCCGAGAAGACTTTAACTGCCAACGGCCGCTCACCACGCTGCCTCGCCAGGTCAAAGGGATCGAGGACGGACCAACACGCACTCTCCGAGTATTAGTAAGAGGCTCATAGCTCTGGGCAGACTTGAGTTAGAATCACGTTATGAACGTGTTCGTCGGTCACGTGACACGGACAGCCACGTCCATGTGAATTATATACGAGTTTTATTGTGTGTTTTTCCCGTACTTCCCGTCACACAGGTGGATGGCTCATTCATCAGATTGTTCATTTCTTTGTCTCCCTCTTTCTCTTCCTACTAACCACTTACACACATTTCACACTTATCTGAGCGTGTTGTGCCTCGGATATTCAGCAAACCCCTCCCAGTGCGTTGGGGCTGTTTAAACCGTTGCCACATGCGTGCACACACACACACACACACACACACACACACACACACACACACACACACACACACACACACACACACGTTGTTGATTTTTGTATCCGTTTGATATAGTTAGTGAAGTAGTAATTGTGCGTAACTGAATTTGCTGCATTTGTAATAAAGTGTGTTATACTTTAAAGAGAAGTTGTCCTTTTTGTGCTTGTGTACTGTGATATCAGCTGGTTGACAGGGTCAGTGCCGACCTCTATCCCTTCTTGTTTACTCTTGAATGCCAATACTCCCCCGAATATTGATATTTTGAGATGAACATAATTTGAGACTGAGTCTACCTTTTTGGTTATTGGTCTGGGTTTTTCCGGTGGTGCCCCATTTTTAATTCATGTTTATTAATTAAGCTTATTGCATTTTGATAATACTTAATAATTGTCTTTGACAATTGTTAATTATCACTAATATCCAAACTTGGCTCCTGCAGTGCACAACACCATGAAACAGGAAGATGTTTTTGTGGTGGTTGAATTGTTTTATTCAAGTCTTAAATCAAATCAAATCAATCAAATCAATTTTATTTATATAGCGCCAAATCACAACAGAAGTTATCTCATGGCACTTTACAAGAAGAGCAAGTTGAGTACTGTTTAATTTACAAACCCAAAAAATCCCCCAGGAGCAAACACTTAGCGACAGCGGCAAGGAAAAACTCCCCTTTAACAGGCAGAAACCTTGAACAGAGCCTGGCTTGAGGGTGGGCGGCCATCTACTTTGACTGGTTGGGCTGACAGAGAGAGAGAGACATATTGCGAGAGAGGGAGAAGCAGTAGGATGGAGTGTAGGATGGAGAGAGGGAGAGGCAGAGTAAGACAGAGAGAGAGAGAGAGAAAGGAGGGTTGGGGAATGGGGAAGGGAAATGCACAGTAACATCATCAACAGCAATATAATAATGATGGCGGTGGTGGAGGTCCGTGATGGCCATAAAAGTCTCCATCTCTGCAAAACAAGAAAACTCCAGGGAAGAAGTTAAGTTAGTAACATGCAGGAATGGATGAGGAAGAGGGTGGGAAAGGAGAGACAGAGGAAGAGAGGCACTGAGTGCATCATGGTTCCCCGGCGGCCTAGACCTATAGCAGCATAACTAGGGGCTGGTCCAAGGCGAGCCTGAGCCAGCCCTCAGTATAAGCTCTGTCAAAAAGGAAAGTTTTAAGCCTACTCTTAAATGTAGAGAGGGTGTCTGCCCCCCCTGACCAACGCTGGGAGATGGTTCCAGGAGAGGAGCCTGATAATTGAAGGTTCTGCCTCCAAGTCTACTTTTGCAGATTCTGGGAACCACAAGTAAGCCTGCATTCTGGGTGCGCAATGTTCTAGTTGGATAATATGGTTCAATTAGCTCCTTCAGATATGACGGTGCCAGACCATGAAGGGCTTTATACATAAGGAGAAGGATTTTGAATTCTATTCTAGATTTTTTATTGGCAGACAGTGCAGAGAAGCCAATACTGGAGAAATGTGATCTCTTCTCCTGGTTCTTGTAAGAACACGTGCAGCAGCATTCTGGATCAACTGGACAGTCTTAAGAGAATTGTTAGGGCAGCCTGACAGTAAGGAATTGCAGTAATCCAGCCTGGAAGTGACAAATGCATGGACTATTTTTTCTGCACCGTCTCGAACCAATGTGTGTCTGATTTTTGCAATATTTCGCAAGTGAAAAAAGGCATTTTTGGAGATTTGTTTAATGTGGGAGTTAAAAGACAAATCTTGATCAAACATGTCTCCCAGATTCCTTACGGTGTTGCCGGAGGCCAAGTTAATGCCATCCATAATAGCAAAATCATTAGATAGTCTGTCTCTAAGCTTTTTAGGGCCAAGAAAAAGAACTTCAGTTTTGTCTGAATTTAGTAACAAAAAATTGGAAGTCATCCAGGTCTTTATGTCCTTAAGACACGCCTGATGTCTAGTTAGCTGATTGGATTCATCAGGCTTCATTGACAAGTATAATTGGGTATCATCCGCATAACAATGAAAGTTTATGGAGTATTTTTGAATAATGTTTCCTAAGGGAAGCATATATAGAGTGAATAATATTGGTCCAAGCACAGAAACTTGTGGGACTCCTTGTGTAACTTTTGTATGAGAGGATACATCGTTAATATGTACAAACTGAAATCGATCTGATAAATAGGACTTAAATCAGCTTAATGCAGTACCTTTAAAGCCAATTAAATGTTCTAGGCTCTGTATGATGATCTGATGGCCAATGGTATCAAATGCAGCACTAAGATCTAATAGAACAAGTACAGAGAGAAGTCTTCTGTCCGAAGCAGTAAGGAGGTCATTAGTTACTTTCACCAATGCATGGACTAATGTGCTATGATTCGTTCTAAAACCTGATTGAAAATCTTCGAATAGACTATTATTGTGTAGAAAGAAAGAAAGCAGTTGACTAGCAACTATTTTTCAAGGATTTTGGAGAGAAAGGGAAGGTTAGATATTGGTCCATAATTGGCTAAAACACCTGATTAAATGCGACAAAGAAGTGCCAGTTAAAGGTAAGATTTCCTTGAGCAGCACTGTTGGGATAGGGTCTAAGAGACATGTTGATGATTTAGATGACAAAATCATTGAAGTTAGTTTGGGAAGGTCAATTGGATAAAAATAACTTAGTATGTATTCGTTTTTTATGTGTTTCTAAGGCTCCTGTATTTGAGGGCAAAAAAATAAACTTAAGTAACTTAAGATGAGTATGTTCTGAACGAGACAAGTTTGGACAATGCAAAGAGGTATTGAATGTCCAGTGTTTGAATATAAATTTGCTCCAGTGAAAACCTTTATCTACACAAGTGATATTCTCGGAACAGAAGGTTGATTTAAGCAGCCACTTAAACAATGAGCATACAGTATGTAGCCATAACCATCTTTCCCATGTTGCCTTCCACCTGTATCTCTGAGTGATGCCAGAGTAGATGATCTTCATGTGTGCATAGTTTCAGTCCTATTTCTTTGATGAGATGATGTTGATTCATGAGACATCCTCAGGTCATTCCCATTAGATACTGCTAGATGTACTTACTTAGTCACACCTCTCCAGCTTAATCAATGGAAGTAGATACCAACAAATTAATTTCAACATGGTCGCTTGACAGTGACATCTTGTCGCTGCAGCTCCTGGGATTTAAAATCCTTTACCATGCAGTGTATTTATTTTCTTTTACCTTTATTCTTGCTGTTCTTGTTCTGTTCACTCGCAATACGAGGACTATGACTCTCACGTTTTTCCAGTATCTCATGTTCCTCACTTTTTTTTCCACTTTTTTTTGGTTGGGGTCATGCAGAGCAGAGTGTAGCTGAGTTTCTGTAATAATAATAATCATTATAATAATACATTTTAGTTAAAGACGCCTTTCCAGACACTGAAGGTCACCCATACATGACACATTAAAAGAAACAGCATAACACGTATAAAACACATTTAAAAACAAGTATCAATGAATAAATCAGAAACAACAAACAGAGACAGAGAAATGGACATTAAGTGAGGTAAGCAGTTTTGAACAGATGTGTTTTGTGTTGTGATTTGAAAAGGGTGAAA
>CAAKHG010043856.1:0-11446 GCA_901007715.1 Dactylopterus volitans
ACACACACGACTGTGTACATCAGTGGGACTGTGCTACATTAGCTGGTCTTTAGAAGTGCTGAGCCCAGGAGATGAACACATCCAGAGCAGCTCTCTCTCTCTCTCTTTTTATCTTTCTTTCTCACACACACACACACACACACACACACACACACACACACACACACACACACACACAGCACCTGCCGGCCTGTCTGCTTTGGTTACGGCGATTTACACAATAAACAGGTGGTTGTTTCTGCTCCGCTCGCCCGGCACGAGACAGAAACAGACAAAGGGGGAGAGAGAGAACGAGAGCGAGAGGTCCTGCAGAGGTCCCGCCAGTTACACAACTGTTATGCAAACCTGTGTGTGTGTGTGTGCGTGCGTGCGCGCGTGCACAGGCTTCGATTATTAAGCGCCGTCACCCCACAGCAAGAAATATCCAGTCCAGGGATATTTTCTGCTCGTGGGTCCTCAAAAAAACAAAAAAAAACCCAGAAAACATTCTGAAACGCAGCAGCTGTGTTTGCAGGAGATTTCAGCGGCTGTAATTTGTAATAAACAGGCTTAAAACACGCGTGGAGTCGCCGGCGTGCTCGCCCAAAGCCTCCTCAGAAGCCAAAAAAAGCACTTTTTGTTGCTAAGACGGGAGCAGACCTCGTGTGTTTACTTCACCATCTCACACCATTTTCTTTTAAATCCACAGTACAGTCATTTGGCTCGCAGCACTGGGAATTGTGCTGCATTTGTGGTGGGGAAAAAGTAATTTATTTTTGTTTCTCAGACCTGTAGAACACGTTTTTTTTTTTTCACTAAAGAAACAGGAGAGAAGGTTGAGATGAAACCGGGGGTTTGGCGGGGGGGGGGTGTTCTCCCAAACTATCTCACAAGATCAGAGATCTTCAGGGTCTGAAGCAGTCAACAAAAGCTAATTATTAAAGGGATATTTCGTTGTTTTTTTTTAAACGGGGGTCGTATCAGGTACCGACGTATTACCTGCTGGAGATTACTGCTCCGCACACGCTCCGTTTGGACAAACCCCGGCGCGAGGATTTCCGCCCGGAAGCCTGAATGAATTTCTGCCGGGGACTTTTTTTATGTATCTCAGCAAGTTTAAAAAAAAAAAGATGAAGGCAATAAATGTTGAGTTCATCCTTTGAACTGTAGACAGCTCCTACATTCTGGCCAGTTTCTAGGTTAGGCCGGAGCTGGGCCCTTTACGTTTCGCCCCGGCTGCTCTTCATATTCCATCGTTTCACACCGTTTTAACTGCGTTGTAGTGCGATGTGTGGGGTGTTTTTTGTGTGTGTGTGTGTGTGAGAATCTCCTGTGGCGTGGATTGCTGCTTGGCGCATAGATGCAAAAGTTATTGTCGGTTCAAGACAGAAACGTCACTGTGTCGATTTTTATGACTGGCTGCCGATTTTCTCCGACCTTGTTTGCACGCTCCCGGTTCCTCTCCGCTCTCCTCATCCGCGGTCTCATTATTTCATTGCAGCCCGCTTTTCTCTCCCCGTCACCTCCGCCACGCAGCCCTGGGCCTTCCCCCTTCTCTCTCCCCCTCCTATTTTAGGTGGCTGCACCTGTCACTATCACATTCCCTCCTTTTGCTGACCAGCAGATACCTCGAGGTCTCGCTTGGCCCGGGAGCCAATGGCAGGTCTCCCTGAGTTAGGGAGAGTCCCGAGCACAGGGAACCCTACATTTGACGGGCTAGCAAGCAAAAGCGGAAAGAAAGAGAAAAGGCTAATTATCAAAGTGATATTTGGGTTTTGTTTTTGGAAATGTCACCTGCAGTAGATTACATTCTGCACGCGCTCAGTTTGGACAAATGTGGTGCGAGAATTTCCAGCGGAAGCCTGAATGAATTTCTGCAGACGGGGATATGAGAAATATGCCTTTTTGCGAGTTTAAGAAAAAAGAAAAAAAAAAACATATCTGTTTGAGTGGTTGCTATACTTTAAATATGTTAATCGCTTTATCTCGCGGCCGGACAGCGAGACTTGCCGACGGCACGAAGAAGCAGCAAGCATGCTTAAAAATAAATTAGGCTAACTAATCATTTAAAATAGGCTGCTAATGTTGCTGGGGCGGGAAAAGGTGTTGATGCTTGAGCTTGCTTGAACTTGCTCCTCAGCAGCCAATCGCGTGGCAGCAACTTGATGCATTCAGGTACGCAGACGCTATCAAGAGGATCTGCTGGAGTTCAAACTGAGAATCGGAATGGGGAGGAAAGGCAGTGCAAGTGGCTTTGAAGGCGCCAGGGCTGATCTGCTGGGGTTTACAGAGGATGGTCCCACAAAGAGGAGATACCCAGTGATGGTCAGTTCTCTCGGGAGAAGCCAGATCAGGATTAGCCAGACTGGTTCCAATCTGAAAGACAGCAGCTACTGAATGAACCATCCGTTGCAACCGAGGTGTGCAGGAGAGCATCTCTGAACCCACAACACCTCCAACACTGAACCAGCACAAGACCTTTTATGACATATTACATATTATCACCTGCTCGGTGAGGGTATTTTGGGGAATAGCGGTGTAGTAATGAGCATGAAAGGTGACTTGTGCAAAGCTCCTCTGCGGTGGCGATGATGCTGATAGAGCACCTGTGTGGACTCCCCCAGGTTTCAAAGGAACCCCCCCCGACCCCTGCCTGCGATTCATCACCGCCCTCCGCCCTGACTTACTGACCTGCCCCTCACCTCCACCCACTTCCTGAGCAACGCGCCGCCCCTCGGTGTTTTCGCAGCTGCGAGAAGGTGGTGGATGTGTTTTGCTGGCCTGCGTCAGCACTCTTAGATCAGAGGCTGGAATCCGGAGCCCCAGACAAAGAGACCTTTTTTTTTTTCATGCCAGAAGAACAAACCGATTGCTTACGGACGGGTCTGAGGCGGCAAATCCAGAATTTCGGTTTGCGTGATGGAACAGTAAAGCGATACCGGGATAAAACTCAAATTGAGGTCATCAGTCACGTTGTTAGCTGTCAGCATCAATGTCCTTATCACGGGTCGCACACTGGGTCTGTGTCCTTAAGGTGGTGATAAAGGGGGATTCGCGCAGATGGCACATGATCAGGGCTTAGCGATCCAACGGAAACTTGAAAGTTTAAACTCGGACATCAGCGCCTCCGACACTCGCCTCAGTAGGTGATGGATTATAAACACGCCAGCCCCAGTTTCTCAGTTTTGTGTGTCATGTTTTGTCCCACTTTGTCTCCCCGACCTTGAGGACGATCCGCCGCGCAGTTGGCGCGAGTTTATTAGAGCATTGGCAGATTTTAAGGGATGCATCTCGGTTTTTAGCTTCCAGTTTTTCAGAGGACCATGTTGAGTTCGGCAAACATTTGGATGATGGGACTGAAACCACAGACGCGTACAGATTGTGTTCCACTTGGCTGTTAGTCTTTTTTCCGCTTTGTCTGCCAATCAGGTGACTCGGATCACCTGCATGCAACAATCCAAACTTGCAATTATCTGTTATTCAAGGTTAGACAGGGTTACGTCGGGGCCTCTAGTCTAGATTAAATGTCCACAGCTCCCTCTGTTGGAGTAGTTATTCACTTTCACATTCATTAACACATAACTGGTTGTTGTTGGTTTTTTGAGGTTGTCATTTCCTCTTCTTTTTGAGCGCGCCATGGACCCGACACTGACCGACCACGGCCGGTTCTTTTTCTATTTCCCCATGGGTGTTCTAGCACGGGCTTCCTCTCTGTGTAGGGTGGGCAGCATGCCTGCTTGTCTGGGGTCTCCTGGCCGCCCTCTGCCCGCATACATGCGTCTGCTTCCAGGCACCGCTCGAGCCTCGGGCTGTAAATCGCGGCGGCGTCACGCATCTCTGTCCACGCGCACCTTGTTTGTTTGTCTGCCTAATTGTGTTGTCAGTTTAGATCCAATTGTCTCTACCTCTCCGCCTGACCCCGGACATCCACATAGCCCGGATGCTTGAGCCGCCAGGTCCAAACATGGTTGGCCTGTAACCCAACACCCGCCACGCCGGCGGGGGCACCGGTGTTTTATGTACAAATCTTCGCCTGCTGGCCTGGTGCAAGTTCAGTGGGTTAGGTGGGTGATAACCAGCACCTCCTGACTCCCGATCAGTATCTGCCTTGGCCCCGTTAAAACGCGGCGAGATTAACAAATAATCAGCGCTTGTGTTTGGCTTACAACAAAAGCCCCGGGTGCGCCCCTCCAATCCCAAAAGCTGCCTCTATAAATAAAGCGGTGAGTCAGGCCCGAGCGTTTATGTGATCTCCGCGTCAGCTTTTCACATGGACGGATTGGAAGTGATTCACAAACTGCGTGACCGCTGGAAGGACACGCTCTATAGTTACTGCCGCACTTGGCAGAGTTCTATTATAAGGCCGGAATAACAGGCCCAGCCGTGTCCAAGCAGAGCCCCGGTGCATGTTTTGTGCCGGTTTGGCAGGTGAAGTAACATTAGAAATGCACGACAATGTGTCACGTCCGAGGAGGAACCTGCAATAAAAACTAATGTATACACAGCGGCAACCTGTAGACGCTGATTCTCTGGATAGTGATTGGCTGTCAGATATTTCCCACCAAAAACAGCTAACGGAGCGTGAATATTTGGAATGCTGTTCCATGATGATCAGCTGCTGTTCGGATGTTCCAGTAAGAGACAAATTAAAGAAGAAAACAAATAAAAAAAAAACAGAAAACAGATGAGCGCAGAAACCACGCAGATGCTCAGCGGCCGCCGACGAGGAGGATAACGATGCGCGTCGTTTTTTTGATAGTGGCAAGAATAGTGGCAAGAATAATAAGGCCGGTTTGAGGGAGCGTAGCATCAGTGGTAATGAAATGTTGATTCAGTCGAATTCAGGGCGTTGCTGTTCATGTTTAGAGCTCAAAGTTATCCCCTGAAAACCTTAAAAAAACAAAAACAAAAGATGATGCAGCAGTCAGCTTGCGTGGCGCTGAGTGGTGCAGGCCTACGACCAGCCGGCGCTGCTACCTTACTGCTACTACTGCTTTTCCTGGACATCTTGACATCTTTCACCATATTCCAACAACCCTCGACATGTTGTTGTTATTATTATTATTCTAACACAATTACAGGAATTTGAGGGAACCGACAGAGAACAAACAAAGGATGAAATTTACCTTTATCGAGGTAAATGAAAAACAGGGGATTCATATATGCTGAGAAGTGTCCCTAATATTTTGACACCCTAAGGCATATGAGTGGGATGACCAAAATATTAGGGACCCCTCTCAGTGTAACACAGTACAGCTCAGCAGCCTCACAAATCTCAGTCCCAATAACAATCATTCAAATATGTCAACACCTCTCTCACACAGACTTGATAAAAATTCAACATAAAACATGAAGGGGGAATTTTATTGCAGGGCTGTTGTATTATACTCTCTTCTACTCTGTATCCCCAGTCTCTCTGTCAATAATTTGGCATAAATAACAACTTGAAAAGAACAAAAAAAAACATATATTCCAATTACGATGCGCAGATCAAAACAGCAAAAAGAAAAAAAAAAACAGAGAAACATCGCCACCAATATTTCTTGCCGTCAGCGAATTATGCAGGAATATAACGTAGCGAGCGTTTCCGCGTCTGCACCGTTCGTGGATGTCGCAGCTCGCTTCTCCCGATGGGAACGCTTCGGCTCACCGTGGTGGACCGCGCACATGCCGGCTTTGGGACATCAATCAGGTGCTCTCGGGGCAAGAGCAGGTATTTGCACGAGTTTGCGCTTCCTCCTGCTCCTTCCATGTGTAACCGCTGAGGGTTTGGTGTGAAGCCCAACTCCCCAACGCCTGAACAAGATAATCGATCGCCGGGGTTGCCCTCACAATCAGTCACCTGTTTGCGTCAGCTTCAGAGGTGATGACATAACTGGGTCTTTGTGCCAGAACTTCCTTTAGGGCGTCTGCGTTTTGGACGCGGCCGCACAGGCTGCCATAGCAGCTCTGGCTGCGACAAAGCAGACGGGCCGCCGTGGAACGCTGGCGCACATATAGCGTCTACTTTGGCCATCTGACTTCATCTCCTGCCGGGAGCGATGAGCCGCTCAGTTACTCCAGTCTGCTTTTAGACACCCAGGAGCTCGGGAGGGGGGGTGGACCGAGGTCTGCCTGTGCTGCCCTCAAAAAAAATAAAAATAAAAAAATGGCCGGTTCAGGCTGCGTCGCCCTTGCTTAGCCCACTTCTGCTCTTCCCTGCGACGTCCTCGCAGTGGAGGATGGTTTCAGACCCGGCTCTGGAAAAAAAAAAACCTGAAGGTCCGCGTCATTGCAGCGCGCAGAGAGCCTATCGCCTCTGAATATGCCGCTGCCTTTTCCCTAAAAAGTATGGCTCACACATTAGTAAGCGGCGCCTGCAGCGAGGGATGGCGGGTGCGCTGCCCCACTTTGCGAGGACGGGACAGGGGAGACGTTTATCTTCCCCTCCCGCCCGCCAGAGGAAGAGCGGACGCTCTCGAGCCAAAGAAACGCTAGAGGCCTCCGGGTAAAGCAGAGCAAGGAGATGTTATGAGGTCACCCGCCGGCATCGCCTTCCACTTCCAGGCGTGCCTCGCGCCCGTGTGCTATCTATTGACGGCGCAGAGCCGCAAGGTGAAGGAAGCGGAGAGCAGGTCCGGAGAGAAAAGCCAGGACCATTCGTTTGGAGCGGAGAGGCCCGCGAGGAATCTGCCCAGATCGTAACACTAGCCAGGTTAAGCGATGGGTCTACTTGCGTAATGACAGAGTGGAAGGAGCAGCTGGGAATGTTGAGAGTCAGGTGTGGGTTTCAGAGGCGCGGGGGCGGGGGTGTTTATCGCTGTCTTTACACCCCTCTCTGGAGGGTCCCGGCTTTGACGAGGAGCAACAAATTAGTGTCTATTACCATTCTGCTTCTGGGGTTGACTCTTGCGCATCCCCGGCGCCGCCGCCGCTAACGGAAAAGAGCAGGCAGCTGGAAGTTTGTTTGCTTTATTTAGGGGTTTTGAAGTGGCAACAGACAAGTTGTTAACACGCTAGCCGTGCTAATTACTCAAATCGAGTTGAAATTAGTGCGCTTCAGCTGCATAGTATGGGGAGTCCCTCAATGCCTGAGATTCGCAAAAAAAAAGTCTTTTTTTGTTTTGTTTTTCTTTTTTCAAAATTTCTGGCGAGAACGCAACCATGTAGATTCGCGATATGCGCTCAGCTTATCCAAATAACGCAAGCTAGCAGCGGGGAAAGTCCCACCTTTTGCGTTCATTCCCGCCGCAGTAAGCCTCATTGTCAAATAGCAAGCGTGGCGCTTTTGTTTTGAAAACAGGATGTACAACGTGAACAAACACCGCCATTTAAAATCTTCAACTGGTTAAACAAAAATGTGTCCAGGCGTATGCTTGAGTGTGAGCGGGCCGCCACACTTCCACGCGTTTCACATTAGCAGGCAGTGTGTAGTACATGAGATACGTACAGTATGTGGTAGGCAGTATGAAGTACATGTGGTGTGTACATTGTAGGCGGTTTATACAGTGTGTAGTTCATGAGGTATTTATGTAACGGGCAGTACATTAGACGGTTCTGAACACACATTATTTTGCAAAGTCGATGCTGATTGGCTAAAGAGCAACGACGCCGTCGACGTTTGGAATGGTTTCCGTCTGTGCAGTCCTGTCCTCCACCAGCCCCATGGCAGGAAAAGCACAATTTATTGCATTTTCCTGAACGCAAAACAAATGATGCTGCCACTGGCAGCTGTAGAAATGAACTATTATCGCCATGGAAACAAAGCTCAGCCAGTAATATTTACCTCATATTGATGTGTTAAAGTCAAAAGCTTGTCTACTGTCACTTTAATCTTCTTAATCTCAAATTGCATATGTACTTAGTGTGTTTTTGCTATACGATGCAAATCATCCAACCTTTTGGCTTTGAGTTGGCTTCCAATTTTCATATGACCACTTGTTGGTAGAGTACATTTGATTTTAAGCTCCACGCCAAGTACAAAGTACCGCAAGGCTTTGTCAGTTACTTCACATGAATGAAAATGAACGCAGCTCGGGCACAACCAAAGCAAGTTTTGCCAAGCAAAAACGGCACGGAAATGAGCGTAAAAAGCAACAGCTGCAGCCGTGATGATCATCAAAAACGGCCAGCAACAGTAAAAGCGGCAGATAAAGCCCCCGCGCGCTGCTGCGCATCAACACTCCGTTTTTAGTCGGGAGTTGGGCTTTTTTTTAAAAAAAAAAACGAAAAAAGAGGAGCAAGAAGCTGCAGGCAGGCCTCTCTGCGCACCCGACAAAAGCGAGCATCAATAAAAGGTCGGTGTCACAGTCAATAATGCCGTGGGTCCAGTTTTATTCCAGGAATTAAAAAAAAAAAAAAAAAAACATAAAAATTGTGTGCTTAAACCAAAAAGCAGGCGCGAAGCGCGCATTTGAAAGCCCAAACTGGGGGAAGGAAATACGTGAATAGATAGATAGATAGATAGATAGATAACTTTATTCATCACTGAAGGGAAATTAGGTCGTCCTAGCAGTCCGTACTACAATAAAAGATACAGTGGAATGAAATATTGCACAAAAGTAAGAGTATGACATAAACACTTAGGAAAACACAAGACAGATAAACGATAAACAAGTATGTAAATAAGGTGCAGCGGCAAGATGATAATGATGCTGACAATACTGAGAGATGATAATGGTAGTTGTAATCCAGATGACATGAATATATATGGTAGAATATAGAATGTTAGACAGAGAGGTGTCCCTAATATTTTGGCCGTGCCACTCAGAGGCGTTAAGGTGCACCTCTCTCAGCATAACCCAGTACAGGTCAACAGTATCACAGGTTAAAATCATTGAAATATGTCAAAACTCAATATAAAACAAGCGGCCATAATGTTGTGGTTTATCTGCGTGTGTGTATATATGAAGATGTGGAGAGAAAGGTGAGTGAATAAATGTGTGTTGCCGCTTGTGTGCAGGACGACCAGGTGGTCCTCCAGTGCACCGCCAGCATCCTGAAGGAGCAGCAGATCAAGCTCTGTCTCTCCTGCGAGGGCTTCGGCAACCGGCTCTGCTTCCTGGAGACCACGTCAAATGCCCAAGTAAGAGCCCCTCATGCCAGGCTAGTTTGGATCGGAGACCCCCCCCCCCCGGGGGGGAGGTGAGCGGGGCCTCCATGAAGATCTCTGTTCCTTTCTTTGCAGAATGTGCCTCCAGACCTGGCGATATGCAACTTCATCCTGGAGCAGTCCCTGTCGGTCCGCGCCCTGCAGGAGATGCTGGCCAACACGGTGGAGATGACCGAGGTAGGCGTCGCGCCGATGCGGCCGCCCCGAAGCGCTGAGTGTTTTTGTTTTGTTTTTTTGATATGAGAAATATACATTGCTTTTGTTTTTTGTCGTCGTTTCTCCACTGACGGTAGTTGAAGATGTAGGCCACCCGATGTCTAAATAAAGTGTTAGTTCACGCGGGCGCCCGAGGATCAGCCGTAGACGTTTATACGACTGTGAGCCTCTTAACAGATGGACTTGCCCTTGCAATTACTTCATTATGATTATGTCGCCCGATATCTGATCCCCGCCCCCCCCCTCCCTCCCTCCCCGCCCCTGCCCCCACCCTCAGGCAGTCGATTTGGACAAATGGGTATGTCTGTTGGCATTTATCTGTCTGTTAACAGTCCCCGTGACGTCTGTCCCAGCCAACTGTCCTCCCTCCCCGTCCTGCTTCCCAATGGATGTCGTTTAGTATTCTACTCATTTACATATTCATATACATTCAGCCCCCCCACCGTGGGGCGGTGATCGCCGCGTCATCGGGTTGCAGTGAACGAAGTCCTCGTACACTGCGAAGCTCTGTGGAAATATTTGATGAATTTCACCTGAAGTTTGCCCGCCCGGGTCCGGTGAGGCGTCACACCGCATCAGCCATTCACATCTCATGCCACCGGCACTTATTACTCCTGCTTGATGTGGTTGTTCCTGTCAGTCATCCATAAACAGGACATGTTTTCCATCGTCTGGCCGGCGCAGATGAACAAATCTGAATTGACTCATTTTAAATGCATTAAACACGACGGGCGTGCATAAACCCAGATATTGTTATGGATGAATTTCCGGATCCGTTAGGTGGTGGACAAACTAAGATGGTGCTGTGCCGTCATGATGTACACCGATGAGGCAGAACATTAAAGCTGCTGCATGTTTGCCGTGCGACACAGTGCGAGAGACCAGCAATCAGTTCCCCCTTGAGGAGGATTTTTTTATTTTGAAAGGTTAGGTTGTCGCCCTAATGCGTATGATTGGGATGACCAGAATATTAGGGACACCTCTCGGCGTAACCCAGTGCAGCTCAACGGCATCACAGGTCACAGTCCTAATAGCAGTCGTTCAAGTGTGTTCAGTGTGTATTATTATTATTATTATTATTATTATTATTATTGTTATTATTATTATTATTATTGTTATTATTGTTATTGTTATTGTTATTATTGTTATTATTATTATTGTTATTATTATTATTATTATTATTATTATTATCATTATTATTACTATTATTGTTATTATTATTAACAATTATAAATGTTATTCTGATAATGATGGTATAAAACATATACAAAGCAAACAAACAGGGTGAACATTACAAAGGTAAATGACAAAAAGGAGATTCATATATACGCAAAGGTGTCCCTAATATTTTGTCGCCCTAATGCATACGAGTGGGATGGCCAAAATATTAGGGACACCCCTCAGTGTAACCCAGCACAGGTCACCAGCGTCACAAATCACAGCCCCAATAACAATCATTCAAATATGTCAACGCCTCTCTCACACACATTCAGTCAAAATTGTACATCAACCTCCTCCTGAGGGGAGAATCTGTTGCAGGGCTGTCGCATTATGTTCCATGGCGAACATGCAGTGGTCATAATGTTATGGCTTGTCGGTGTATTTCCAGCCATCTCGCAACCTAAGTTTAGACGTAGGCTCTCAGCCACCAGGAGGAGCAACTCATCGTTTACCAACCAGCAGCGCCCTCCGTTACTTCAATGTAATGACAGAATGCCCCCCCCCCTCCCTCCTCCCACGCTTTGCTCCTGTTATGTTGCGATTATTCTCGTCTCTATTTGTAGCTGAAAGTAAGCGCCCTGATGCCCGTCTTCTGCGGTGGTGCAGAAGCATTCTGGGGTGGGGGTGGGGGGCGTGGGGCAAATCACAGCAGGTTGAGGGAGCCATTTATGGCGCGCTCGCGGATTTAAAGAACGTATTTTGAGCGCGGCGCGAGCTCCGTATCACGGCTCCGTATCACGGCTCCGTATCACGGCTCCGTTTGGGGGCGATCCCGGCTTTGCAGGAGTCGGAAGATTAGCGGAACCTTTTCCCGATAGCGAGCGGGAGGATGAGAATAGCAAGACACGCGGCTCGCTCCGGTGAGGGGGTGGATGGGGGCGGGGGGGGCCGGGCCCCCCCCCCCCCCCCCCCCCCCCCCCCCCCCCCCCCCCCCCCCCC
>CAAKHG010043858.1:0-10777 GCA_901007715.1 Dactylopterus volitans
GTCCACGCAGTCTCTCGCTCACGCACACACACACACACACACATACACGCCGATGCATCCCTGAGTTCCACCACAAACTTGCAACTAACTTCACGTCATATGAGGACGAGTTCCTCCAAATTCACCGAGCGAACGCCTCATTCGCTCCCCTTTTTTTTTTTTTTAACAGTCGTAGAGGAACTTCCCTCCGCGGAGGTTCCGCGAGCACCTTCCTTTCTCACCGCGACGGAACAAAGTGATTAGTCACGTAATGCAACTGCGAGGTGGGTGGAGGTGTAAATATAGATGGGAAGTCTACTCGCAGACTTTGCAGCCAGCACACACTCGTCTAACCACGTGCGTCTTCCACTTCTTCTTCGGCTTAGGAGAACCTGCACAACTAAAAGTTTCCTCAGGATGTAGCATCTAAGTAGGATAATCATGCTCGTTCCTGCAGCTCAAACACACACACACACACACACACACACACTAGAAAAAAAAAAAAGGAGGCAGCTCCTCCGAACATTCTTAGAAAAGATTCCTCCAGTTGGAAAGCGGTTCATGGAGATTTGCCTGCGAATAATCGATCTCTCTCTCTCTCTCTCTGGATGTTATGGTTGAAATGGAACACACAGCAGGCTGAAGGAACGCGAGAGAGGGGCTCTGGCTTTTACGTGGTCAGCCTATTCGTTTCCCCTCCGTGTGGGATTGCATGAAAAAAGAAAAAAGTACAATCTATTTAAAAGTGGTTTAAATGGAGGCCTCGTTTTATCAGAGGCAGTGCCGGCCGGCCAGCGGTGATGCTCTGGGTTGTTCTGTCATTGTTTGAACAACATTAACAAGCCGATATGGGTGAGATTAGATCCAGCCGAAAGTAAATATGGACATGAATTAAGATTCCGCGCACTCTACTCGCCGTCCCACCTCGGATCTCCACGGAAAGCCCCCGTTTATCGCGTAGAGCAGGTAATGAAATGGTAATTCAACGTGACTTCGAGTCCCGATAACAGCGAGATAGCGGGTTTTCCTGGCGACCATGGCAACGGCGCCCAGCAGCCCAGTCACGTTTCGCGTTTGCCCAAAACCTTCAGATGTTTATTCTCGGTGTGGCTGAGACTTCATTGTTCGTCTCACCTCAGCAAAGATTCATCTGCGACAGAATGAAGAGGAAATCTGGGGAGGAACGTCTTCCATCTCACCTTTGTATGCACCAATCAGCCATAACATTATGACCACTGCAAGGCGTTGACATATTTGAATGACTGTTACTGAGACTGTTATTTGTGATGCTGGTGAGCTGCACTGGGTTGTACTGGGAGGTGTCCCTAAACTTTTGGCACCCTAATGCATTTGGCGTGACCAAAATATTAGGGACACCTCTCAGTGTTACTCAGTAGAGTTAAACTGGGCTATTACATGGCAAACCTACAGTGTTCATAATGCTGTGCGTGATCAGTGTGTATATACATTTGCAGCATATACATACCTATACAGGTCAAAGGCAGATGTTACTGTGCCTTTAAGTCCCTCTCAGAAATGCCTGCAGAGAGTGGGATGACCAAAATATTAGGGACACCTCTCAGTTTAACTATATGGCAGGCATGCAGTTAAGATATGCTTGATCAGTGTGTGTGTGTACATTATGTTTTAAGTTTTTCAAGCAATTTTAGTTTTGAATATTATATTTTCATAATTGGCTGTGTGGAACTAAATATGAGAAAAACTTTTAATGTTGCCTGTATTTATCAACAACTTCTCCAGTCCGCTGGCGTCCAGGTGCTGGCAAACCCCGCAGAATTGTGATTTTTGTTTTTTTTTCTTTTTCAGAGGAGAAAACTCTGATGGACACCGGTGAAAGAGAGGACCAGCAGACTGTTACACAGGCAAACACTGCGCAAGCATCTGCCTGTATGGCAGGGAAATGCACACGCACCAGCGTCAACAATCGCGGCCATAAAACGTGGCAAGTCGACGCGTGCAACCACGAGCGGCTCATACGGACCCGATCTGGCCGCCAGCATCCGTGTGAGCGCACGAGCTTCTCGCGTTTCATTGGAAGCAGGCGTGAAGACGTGCCAAACGCAAAGTCGCGCGTCTCCCAAAAAGGCTTTTCGGCGCTGCAGCGGTGACTCACAGTCATGACTCACGATTACAGGGAAAATCCTCGGCATAAATCGCTTGCATGCGCCCATGCCTGGAAAAAAAAACCCCCGCGGCCGACAGACGAGCATACATTTGGACGCGCATCAAAACCAATCAGTCAACAAGCCAATAAGCACGAGGGAAAACAAACTACGAGCAGCTATTAACACCTGCGGAGCCAATGAAAATATCAAAGCCGGGCCAAACAGATGGTGCGGCTCCCAGTTTGTTAAGACTCGGCCGTAAAAGTCACGACAAGAGGGAGGAACAAACGGCGATATATCACTTTCTTTTTTAAATGGAGCGTTTAATGGCAAAACACAGAATCGGGCATGTGCAGCGGCGTCTCCTCCGAAAAGGTGCGGTCTGGCGGCGCCGGAGCGCCAGCGCCTCCAGCGGTGACCGGCGCCCGACTCCTGTTTCCCTGCTGCTTAATAGAATCAACAAGCGTATAAAAACGCACGCCGGGAGGCAAACAGGTAAACCAACAGGGGGGAAAAAAACAGGAAGAGACAGACAACCTTTAAAGCATCTGGCTGGGCAAGGTCAAAGGTCGCCTGTTTGACCCGAAGGGGGCCTGGAGTCTGATCCCCGTGACTGAAACAACACGAGTGAGTGATGGCAAAGCAGCAGCCCGACTGAAGCTACCGGCAGCTCGCCGCGGTGACTGACAGCCACTGACAACCGTCGCCGCGGTGACCGACAACCGGCGATTGACAGCCAGTTAGCAAACATGTGCGAGGGAGCTGATCCGTGCTGCAAAGGAGAGAGGAGGGATTAAGTGTATAATGGGTGCTGGGATTAGTGGTCTAATAATGATATATCTCTGCCTTGATTTGTAATGACACAGTGCTTGAGAGTTCTTAAGAGTCCTTGGGATGTGCTTAAGTGATGAATTAGACCTGAAACGTAACATAAGAGAATGATGTCGTTGCAATAACCGCATGTTCACCAGGTAGATTCATCAACAGACGACGTGCACACAAATAGCAGTTGTGGTTACAGATGTCGCAGACCACATTTACATCTGTGTTATGAGGTTAATAATGTGACTGTTTCAAGTCGTTCTTGCCTCATGTACAAGAAATGTTATTCATTATTATTTTAACTTTATCAGTTAATTATTGTTATTAATTGTAGCCACAGAAAATAATGCGACGTCTCTGCGGGATTTATTGAAACGCTCAGATGGGAAAAATCTCTAAATTGTGGTTGGCAGAGACGATTGTTTGAATTGAGACGCTCTTGACCTTGAATTGTTATTGGATCTGTGTTGACATATTTCAGTGGATGTTACTGGGGCTGTGATTTCAGCAGAATCGAGAGGGTTTATTGTTTATTTGCGCAGTAAAAAAAAAAAAAACACAAAATGGTAAAACACCATGGCTCGCACAGCGCAATGAAATCCTGGCTTTGCGATGTGCGTTTGCGATGCCCTAATGCATTTAGGGTGACCAAAATATTAGGGACACCTCTCAGTATAACCCAGTGCAGTCCGTTCATCTTTCATCCTTCATCGGTGTCGTCCATAAACCTGAACCTCTTACTTATGGTACATATTTCCTACTTTGTTGTGGTTTTTGTTCTCCAAAAGCTGAAATCCAACGCAGCTAAATTTTTCGAGTATCCATTTACATTTACATTGCGTTCACTGCACTGCCAGACGCCCACTGTCCGAAGCTGTAAGAGCGATGCAGTGTGCTACATTAAGGGCCATAACAAACATTTCCTACATAATAAAATAGACCATAACTTTGTAAATCATTAAACCACCAGTGTAATTGTTAAAGATAAAGGTCAGCAGGCGATCGTGAGCTATTTCAGGTGTGTGTCGGTGGCAGAGGCTGAGCAGCGCGCGTGTGGCTTCTTCGCCCTCAGACACACGCGCGAACCGCCGGCCGGATCACCCCGGTGACGAGCCGGCCACCGGCAGACACAAAACACATGCTGCAAACACACTGACGCACACGCACAGTAACCCTGGCAGAGCAAACACACCCGGCTGTGACGGCACACACACACACGAAAACCTGGCACACACGTTAGCTGAGCTTGAGCTGAAAGTTGAACGTGACCTCAGCGACATTCAGAGGTAAACAGAGTCTGACGCGGCGCTGCGAGCTCATGGGAAGAAAAAAAAATGCAGCGTCATTCAAACGTGCGCGTGTTTGTTGGGCATCGTTTATTACAGCATTTCATATCATATCAGCCGCAGCAGACGAGCACAACCATGTAATTTAATGGGACTTCCTGCACGCCGCACCACATGAAGAAGTAAAAATGAATCAACCAAACAAGGTGCTGGAGATTAAAGGTATCCAGAAATATACACCAATCAGCCATAACATTAAAACCACTGCATGTTTACTATGAAATATAATGCAACGACCCTGTAATTAATCCTCCCTTCACCTTCATGTTGAACTCTTATTGAGAGAGGTGTCGAATGATTGTTATTTGCGATGCTGTTTCACTGTACCGGGTTACACTGAGAGGCGTCCCTAATATTTTGCTGATTCCGCTCGTATGCATCCGGGTGAGAAAAGTTTATGGACACCTCTCAGTGCAACCCGGTGCAGCTAAACAGCGTTGCAAATTACAGCCCCATTAAAATATGTCAACGCCTGTCTTCAAAATAAAAACCTGAGGGGATCATTTATTGCACGGCTGTTGTGTTTTATGCGAAACATAAAGTGGTTTTAATGTTATGGCTGGATGGGAGTGAATGTGTGATGTTCCACTTCCTGATGATTGGGAGTAACAAAAAAAAAAATCATACCGTAGCATCTGCGCACGCACATCCTGTCTACCCGGCTCTCCAGCACAGGTATCAAAATTTCATGCATCTGTCTTGCTTATCTCCTTCCTCCCTTCCTCGCCACTCTGTCCTTCACTGGCCTCCCCGCTGCAGGCTCCTTCCCTCCGAAAGGGAAATGAGAGCAGGATCACGCCACGCAGAGAAGAAAAGGATTATTGGTTGGTTAAAAATCCTCCACGTCTCAACTAATCTGAAGTCTTTAAGTTCGACTAAGCTCTCTGAAAGAGTGGGGGAATGACAGGAATGGCTGTGTTTCTGTGTGTGTGTGTGTGTGCGTGCGTGCGTGTGTGTGCGTGTGTGTGTGTGTGTGTGTGGAAAATACTTTCAACTCCTATCCAAGCCCTAATGTAGCCCCACTGGTGGCTTCATACCTTGCGTCCAAAAATTGACCAATGGCGCGCAAGGTCGCCATCCAGCCAGAGTGTGGGCTGATCCAATCAGAGGAAAGTGAACCAACTGGGGGATATGAGAATTTGCTCCAATAAACAAAATCCACAAATTCTTATTATGGACCATAATCGGATTCTTAGCAGCTTAGTGAGACTTTGCCGGGAGAAATTGTCTTATTATCATGATTTCTTTGTTTAGTGGGTGCCCTTATCGCTGAGCTGTATTAGTGGGATTATTTCTTTATTCCACTCTCCAAACCATAATGCTGGGATACTGTTTCTTCGATAATTAGGTCTAAAAGTGCCCTTGTTATATGCCACAGAAGTGCGGTTCTGCGAGTATCCACAGGATGAAAGTGCCATGAATCCGTTCCAGCGAGGTGTTAAAGGGAAAGAGCGGCTCAGGGTTTTGAGTTCTGGCTGTTCTTCAGCAGGAGCCTCTCGCTCTGTGGGAAAAGCCTCGGCATTGTTCTCCTACAATGGGTCAGCGTTCATTAGTGAAGCCAGTGAGGCACAGTTAGAACATTAAATTATCATTATACAACGAGCAGTTTCAACCGAGCACCCTGATTGGTCGACAGGAGAGGCAGAGTGTGCTCAAAAAAAAAATATTGCTCCATCATGGCGACACACACACCGATTAAGCATAACATTTTGACCAATGCATGTTTACCATCAAATATTATGCAACAATCCTGCAATAAAATGAAAATCATTGAGACTGTAATTTGTGATGCTGTTGAACTGTACTGGGTTATACTGAGAGGTGTCCCTAATATTTTGGTCATCCCATTCATAAGCATTAGGGTGCCAAAATATTAGGGACACCTCTCAGTATAACTCAGTACAGTTCATCCAGTCATTAAAATTACAATCATTAAAGTATGTCAACACCTCTCTAAAACAGATTCAATGAGAATTCAACATAAATCTCCTGAAGAGACTTTTTTTTGTTTGCAGGGCCCTTCAATTGTATTCTATGCTAAACATGCAGTGGTCATAATGTTATGACTGATCTATATATATGTGTGCATGTAAAACATGAGCTGACACAAAAAAAAAGTGCTATCCTTCAATGTAAATGCAAAATCGATTGTTTAGTTGTTGATTATTATCAATATGGTTAACTTTTGATGAATCAATAAGTTTGAATCCCTCTCTTCGTATGTTCGCCCCACTTTGTGCCAAAACACCGTCTAGTCGCCTTCAAATGTCCATGGAAAAATGTTTACGTTCCGCTAGCTACAACGGGATTAAGCTAGCGCCGCAGTTTGGTGTTTGTATGCATGCTACTTATCCCGTTATTCCGTGATCCAACCATCTGCAGAGGAATTATCTCAAGTTGACTCAAAAAGGGGCTGTGTCTTCTCAACGTCGGTGACTAAGGCCCTGCTTCTTCTTGGACTAGCAAATGATGGTTTCATTACTCGAAATTCCACGGACGTGACTCACGTTGCTCCAGTTAATATTTTTCTCTCCAATATTTTGAAGGCAAATCACCGCACGACATGAATACATGCGATGATTATCTTTTGTTTGTTAGTAACCGTCGCACCCTCGCCGCGCTGCACTCCAGGCCGCGCTTTGCTGTGGCTTGGGTGCCTCGGTTCTGTCGATAACCACATCAAAACCTCGTGCAACGAACGAGGGAGGCAAGTGCTGTTAGCAAGCATGAACATAAAGAATGACAATGTGTGAGTGAGCGCGTGGCCCCGCGGCTCAGCGCTGAAATAGAAGCTCCGTAACGGCGGCCGTATCTGGTGCCTCGGCGTGATGGAACCGATCAGTGTCAAGCACTGGAACGTTTTATTTGTAAACAGCATGTAAATAGCTGCCAAATGTCAAACCCTGGGCGGCTCGCTTGGTTTCGCTTGTGGATGCTGAGGACCTCGGCGGCGATGCAGGAATCTTTGGGCAGGCTGGAAATATTGGTTGTAGCCTCACAGCCCTCACGTCACGCGGCCCTGTTGGCGTGCCTAATCCACGCTGAGGTCCTGGGTTGGCTCACACACACCCAACAACGGTGACATGGCATCGGGCCGCATACGTGGACCGTTAAACCCGGCTCCTCTGCATTAGGAGAGCGTTAGGAAGGTAGAGTGAAGGGGAGGCGGAGGGAGGGTGAACCCCTGCTGGGAACCCTCATGTGCAGCAGCGGTGGCGATGCAGGCGAGTTTCCCGTCTGCCGGGTCCCATCAGAGGATTTGCAGAAACCCGTCTGGCTAAATTCTGGCATACACATCGCTTATGATAGGAAGCCATAGATGTGTGTAGGTTGTATGGCTGCGATGGCGATTATCTTACATAGATGCAACTGGAACATTTTTACGTCTATTTAACCCAGAAATGAAAAATAGTGGACAAACATATTTCTCCAAAAGTTGCAGGAAGCACAGAGATCTGTGTGTGTGTGTGTGTGTACCAATTAGTCATCTTATTATGACCGCTGCATGTTTACCAGCCCTGCAATAAATTTTGATGTTGAACCTGAGTTTGGGACCGTAATTTGTGATGCAGTTGAACTGTACTGGGTTACACAGAGAGGCGTGCCTAATATTGTGGTCGTCCCACTCATGCATTCTGATGACAAATGTCTTAAGACTCGATAAAAAAAATTCAACAAGCTCCCCCTGTGCATATGCACGTGCAAGATACTTATCTTTGACGCCTGTGGCTGCGGTTGAGTGTGGATCACAAGTGTGACGGCAGGTTTACCTGTGTGGCTCCACTCATACAAGGAGAAGAGAGAAGGCAGGAGGGACACCTAAGGGATAAAATTCACTGAGGGAAGAGGTGATGGAATAATAGATGGAGAACAGGGAGAGGAGGAGGAGATAAAGGTGAAGGATAAAGATGGAAATCGGGATGAATGACCTTGCAAAAATTGCAGCTGCTCTTCTTCTCTGTACTGACTGTTTTCACTCATAAATACTGCATGAATATTGCTCCACACTGACCGGTGGTTTTAATATTCCTCACCCAGAGATGCAGCGAACAGCAGCTGATACACTCGCCGGCCGCTTTATTAGCTAGCAAGGTGTGCCGAGGAGCTGCAACCAGTCTGGCCATCTGACCTCTGACCTCTGGCATCTTCACCTAGAGAACTATATATATCTTCTCTTTGTGGGACCATCCTCTGTAAACCCTAGAGATGGTTGTGTGTGAGGACCCCAGTAGATCAGCAGCTGCTGGGACACTCAGACAAAAACAACCATGACACCTCCAAAGTCACCTGAACCAGCTTTCTTCTCCATTCCGATGCTGCTTTGAGCTTCAGCAGAATCATCTCGACCACGTCTACGCGCCTGAACGCATCGCTGCCACGTGATCGGCTGATGAGACGTTTGTCGGGCCACATTAACTACAAAGGCGCCGGTTTCGGAGCGCTTGTCAGATCGAACACACTCAATGAAACGGCCCACAAACAAACAACAACAAAAAAAAACACCTGTCCTGGGAACGATGGGAGACGAAAATACAAATAAAAAAAGCCGCCTTTGAAGACCAATCAGACAGCTGGACAGCTCAGACATGATGAACCAGAAGAATTCTCCCGAGACTCTTATATCTTGAGAGTAAACACGGTGCCGGGGGGGGGGGGCGGGGGGGTCTTCTTCAGATGTTACTGCCTCTGCGGTGTAGCTCTTGTTTCGGAGCTCTGGTGCTTTTCTGCTTTCAAGCCTCTAAGATGAACCACCTGCACTCAGCCGAGCCGGATGACCAGCTGGGGAGCGGCGCCTGGCTGCCAGGCAGCCGGTGACCAGAGGGACTCCGTTTGTCTGCGAACAGGCGGGGGCGCCGTCGGCGGAGGCGCCATCCGCGGAGCGCCGCCACTTTTCAACGTCAGCGCCAGTCCGTTGCTCCTCTCCTAAGTGCAAGTGATGTGCATCATCATATGAAAAAATATTGTGAAAAAATATTGGTGTTTTTTAAATCTGTGTTTTTCAAAGATAATATTAATAAACAAATTGTTCAGATATGGGTATGCAAATAGGTATATCGACTTAAATGCCATGTGTCTGAATATAAGACAACTAAATGTTTTTTTATTTTGTTTTTTTTTATGGAGAAAATAATTTTATTCTGAATAACAATCATTTCTAAGTAGCTTAGATGAAATTGTAACATTTACCAGAAAATTCAATTAAAATACAATCAACTTTGTAAATATACAAAAAAAAAAAAAAAAGTCCTCTAACTTGTCGAAAAATCCTCTAACTTGTTGACTTCTGCACTTCAGCCGCCATAAAACTTTCTGGTGGAAACTCTATACTTAGAGAGGCCGCGATTAGTCACAGGAGTCACTTGACCTACTTTTGAGCCGCTTTGTTCGAGAAGGTAGCTGCGTCTCGCTTGCTAGCTGTGAGCGACGCCGGCTCCCCTTTACAGGTGTCTGGCGACACCCATTGTTAGGAGTGCAAACTCGTTGGCCACTTTATTAGGTACACCTGTCTTACTGATCGTTCGTGCAAATATCTCATCATAATGCAGCAGTTCAATGCATTTAGGCGTGTAGGAAGATGATCCGCTGAAGTTCAAACCGAGCATCAGAATGGAGAAGAAAGGTGGTTTAAGTGACTTTGAAGGTGTCATGGTTGTTGGTCTGAGTGTCTCAGCAGCTGCTGATCTACTGGGGTTCTCACACACAACCATCTCTAGGGTTTACAGAGGATGGTCCCACAAAGAGAAGATATCCAGAGATGCTCAGATCTCTGGGAGAAGATGCCTCGTTGGTGCCAGAGGTCAGAGGTCAGAGGAGAATGTCTGGTTCCAGCTGATAGAAAGACAACAGTTACTCAATGAACCATCATTTCAACCGAGGTCTGCAGAAGAGCATCTCTGAACACCTCCAACCTCAAAGCAGATGGACCACAGCAGCAGAAGATCTTTTATTAAAGTGGCCCATGAGTGCTTAATGTAGCGTATGAGGTCTGGACACGAAATACGAGACAACCCTGCTTTTTCAGATTTATTTCCAGGGTTTAAAAAAAAATGTTAAAAAAAAAAACTTTCTGATATTGGGACCAGCGCAGTCATATCTTGCCAATGCTGAGTAAACAACTTCCATCCTCCAGTGGCTATAAAAAAAAAAAAAATCTGGTCATTGAGGTTCCCTATAAATTTCCCATGTTATGTTTTTTCCAAACCACAGAGCAGGGAGAGGAGGGAGGGAGGTATGGAGATAAATAGGGTTTCATGGGATAATAACAACTGTGTAACTGCTTTGTCTCTTGTCTCATTGTCTCCGCGTCCCAAGGACAAGCTGCGGCGGGCGACCATGGCCGGTCACAGTCTGCCAGCCAGAGCCCCGCTCCCGCTGTAATGACTTTGGATTCAGCATCCATCTCTAACAGCACCAGGAGGAGCACACACACACACACACACACACACACAGATCATTCCAGCGTTGTCTTCTTCTTCTCTCAGCGACTTAAAATAAGATGAAATG
>CAAKHG010043860.1:0-15633 GCA_901007715.1 Dactylopterus volitans
CTTTAAAACACAATAAATGAAAAAAAACCAAACGACATAAAACTCCTCCTCAAGGGAGGGTTGCGTATGAGTGTGATGACCAGAATATTAGGGACCCCTCTCAGTGTAACCCAGTACAGTCCAACAGCGTCACAAACTACAGTCCCAGTAACAATCATTCAAACATGTCAACACCTCTCTCACACACATTCAATCACAATTCCACTTAAACTCCTCCTGAAGGGAGAATTGATTGCAGGGCTGTTGTATTATACTCTACGGTGAACGTGAAGTGGTCGTAATGTTATGGCTGATTGGAATATGTCAATCTATTTTTTACATCAACTCTCATGATACGCATCTTTTCAAACATGTACCTCTTGTGTCTGGGCATTTTCCCGTCAAATTCTCAGCAAATATCACATGGAAACCGGCAGGCGGTCCGAGCACTCTCAAGTGGACCTTTTTTTTTCAGAATTTTTATTTTTTCTTGTTTTTGAAAAGCGGCACCCAACTTAGACAAATTCCCCGCCATTCCGCTCCGAAAACTGGCTCCCAGTGATTGCGGCTCTCAGCGCTGGCAGTCCGCCGCCTCCCTTTGTGCTCGTGTTATTTGCTTCTGAGCCATTTGTGCGCCCACGTAAAAAAAAAAAAAAAAGAAAAAGAAAAGAAAAAGGAATAATCACACGCCGCTTCGCCCGCCGCCTGCGAACACGGCGAGGCGCTGAGATATCCGCCGCTTTCCCGCTCGTGATGGCTCGCCCGACAAAAACAGACCGCACGGCTGTTTATTGCGTATAAGTAATATCATTCAGGCGGGCTCCTCTTTGGTTTTCATGCTTGATCGGAGGCGCAATAAAAGAGGACTTTTTTTTTTCTTCTTTTTTTGCAGCCGGTAAATGCATTTACTGCAAAAAAAAAAAAAGAGAGAGCTGGAGATGTTGGAGCAAAGCTGAAAATTGCTAAATTGATTCGAAAAAGAAAAATATATATATATATATATATATTTGAGGAGGGAAAAAAACCTTGGTGGCATGAATGCGGGGGTGCACCAGTTTGAACCTGCTCGCATGGCGGTTCGTGGCGCTCGTCCCTCGCGGAACGGTCCTGTTTCCGCGCGGAAACCAAGTTATGTCGTAGTGCGCGTGGTATGACGCGCGCCGGTTGCCGTGGCGACGGAGCAAAAGTGGCAGCACAGGAAAAGTGAGCACGCAACTAGCCCGCGTCGCTAACCGTCGACACCGAAGCATTTCAATGAAAATTTTTCTTTTAAGAAAAAATTGTTATTATTGGAAAGAATTATTTTTGATAGGTAGCTTAAAATTTAAAATATATGATTGAATGTAACCGATGTGTGTAAATGTATGTGCGATCATAACCCATCCGCCCGCTCTCCTTTTCCTCTATTTGTGTGTTAATGCATCTATCTGGTTGATTTTTTTCATATTTCACAGGATTTTGTTAATAGTTTGTTCTGTCTTTTTAACGTAAGATTTTGATTAAAAACTGCGTTTGTGAATTGGAAGCGGCTAATCAGCGTGTATTAAATGTATCTTGGAAGAATAAAGTATATATTTTAAAAAATAAAGTAAGTGAGCCAGCACCGTGTGTGCTACGGAAGCCCAGAAGGGTCACACATTCATATATTATATTTCCTTCGTTTTCCCGTGATAACGAGTTAATGTCATTTGTTTCCCCATGACAACGAGTGAATTATCTGGATATCTCGAGAAAAACAAAACTTGGATCAAAAATAGATCAAAACAGAACTTTGTTTTTCTCGAGATCTCCAGATAATCAACTCAGAAAGCTTCGTTTTCTTCGAGATAACGAGATAATTAATTTGGAGATCTCGAGAAAACAAAACTATATAAATCATTGCAGGAAACGTCATTCAGTGCACCAGTGTCATCTGAGCAGGAGCATATTGATCACCGCATCATATATCTATTCAATCAGGTACTCACGCAGGCTGAATTAGCATAATAATAATAATAATAGCCGTAATAGATAATATTCACATCAGCGTGCGTCATTTAAAGAGACGGCTAGCGAGGCTTCGGCTTTACCGGCGGCGCAATCAAAGTGACCTCGTTATCTCGAGATCTCCGGAAAATTATCCCGTTATCTCGATCTCGAGATAATTAACTCATTATCACGGAAAAACAGAGGAAATGTAATGTACGGACGTGTGACCCTTCTCGACTTCCGTAAGCGCACAAAGCCTCATCGTCTTCCATGAAAGCGTGAGCGTTCATTTTAATTGCAAAAGATTTGTTTCTAGAACAAAAGTTTTGAAGGTACAAAAACGAAAATGAAACTTTCCTCACGTCCTTTTTAATAACAGAAGAAGAAGAAGAATGAACATAAAATCGGATTGACTATGTCATGAAGGTTATGATTATTAGCCACGTGGAGAAACAAAAACATAATCCAACCGGATCTCTCTGTTTACGTGGCTGTTGAAACTTTATTTAAACTGCCTAATCAGAATCAGAAAATTCTTTATTAGTCCTGGAGGAAAGTATATAGATAAAGTATAAAGAAAGTACTAAAAAAAAATATTACAGAATATTACAAACAAATAAAAATGGACCCAATCTAAGTCAAATGAACAAATCAATAGAAACTATAGGAAGTAGAAATGAAATGTAAAGTACCTCTTTAAACCAGAGATATTCTGTCAACCTCAGAGCTCATTTAAGTTTGGATCTTTTGTTTTTTTTCTTGTTCTTGCGCAGGTCCGAGCGGCCTTTCAGCGTCACGCAGCAGCCATATTGCAGCCGGCAGAGACTCCGCGCTGTTTCTGAAGAACGCGCTTGTCATGTATATAATGGCAACGTCAACAGGGAGGGGAAGCTTATACGGGGGATACTCTCCGAGGGACGGCCCGCAGTGATGCAAAGACCCGGCCGCTTGTACGCGCGCCAAGTGATGACATTTTGGCCGACAAAAGCCGAGAGGCCTGCCCTTTCATTGTGTCAGACGCAAAATTATCCGCGTTGCCACTCAAACCGCTAGATTGATTTCACCGCGGATAAAAGGACGCTTGGATCTTTTTTTTTTTTTTTTCCCCTTTTTTTGCTGGGGGAAAGGAGGAGCGCCGTTTTGTTTTTTTTTGTTTTTTGTTTGTTTTTTTGTTTTGTTTTTTCGAGGCGTTGTCTCCCGCATTAGGTCATATAATTTTGCAAAAAACAAAAAAAACAAAAAAAAAACCCGAGGTCATGGATACGTCTGACCTACTAACATTATCACTCTATAACTTAATTTGCGGATGCGCTGTTGTCGCCTCGCGAACAGGAGCTGCCGTGTGAGACACGAGGAGAGGATTTAAGGTACAATGCAGCGGAGGAAAAAGCGCCGGAAGACCCCCGGGGAGGGAGGGGGGGGGGCACCCGCCAAATATGAAGTCATGTCGTAGAACTGAGACCTGCGATTATGGAAACTGATCAAGAGGCGACAAAGCGTCTTCAGTGTCATAAAATAAGATAAAGGGGCTTTGAAAACAGGTCTGATCAACACAGAACAACCCTGAAGCAGGAATCCTCAAAAAGGGGTCCTAAGTCCTGCAGAGGTTCCTGAGGTTCTTCTAGGCGGAGGGGCCATTTAAAAGCTTGTGGCTTCCCCTGGGTTCACGTTTATGGCGCTGCTCGCTCAATTAGCTAGTCGACTTTAGCACCCGGCGCATGTCAGTCGTGGCTTGTGATGGAAGTGTTAGCGTTGCGTTGCAGCCGGAGAGGCTACGCTGTTTCTAACTTTAAACCTTCATAGATACACAAAAAGCGCGTGGTTGGGTTTTTTTTTCTTCAGATTGTCCTTTGCAGAGGTTCTGGTTGCTTCAGTCTTCTGATCATCACGAGAAAATGATAGTTTTGGGGGGGGTTTTCGGCTTAGTTTCGGCTTGTATGCACTCTTGATTGGCTGGCCAGAACATGCTAGCTAATAGCTTGATAGCCCCCCTTAACCTTCAGCCTGCTAGCATCCTGCCTGCTGCAAAAACAGTATGCTAGCCACCGACCCACTAGACACCGGTTCTCAGCATCTGCTTTCAAGTCCCCGGGGCTGAGGGGGGAAGGGCCCAAGTCTTCAGGGACGTAGCTCAGGCTGCTCTCCAAGTCTTTGGTCCTTCAAGTCTTCAGACCTGTTTGGGCCTTTGCTCCGCGGCAGTCGTCAGCGCTTCAGCTGCAGCTCCCGTCTCCAGCATCCAGAGCTGCAGCCTTCCAAGCCTTCTGTCTAGCCACCGCTCGAGCTCTCCTGGAAGCCCATGCCCGGGCCGCCGCAGCCCCCCTCCCAGACTCGGAGCCACATCCGCCTTCCCCATTGCCATCCCGGTCTGCAGCTCCAATGCTGCAGTCTCTACAGGTTTCCTGCCTCCAGTGGCGCATCCGTCTGGTTCCTGGCTGACAGAACCTACTCAACCTCCCGCTCCTCATCTTCTGTCGTCCTCTACATGCTGGTCTTGGGTCCTGTACTTAATCTCTGTTGCCCTCTTGGGAGGCTCCTTCTTGCACGCTGGTTCGTGGATGGCCCTTCTAAGCGGTTCCGCCCTTCCTTGCTGGCTGCCCTCTCGAGTGGCGTCGCTTTTGTCTCTGGCTCCGTGCTCGTCCATCAAGGCGGCTCAGCTGTCCGACCCCGCTTTCAGGCTGTCTGCATGGGGTCTCCTGGTCTAATGCCAGACCCCGGCCCTTCCACCTCAGGCACTCTGCTCTTGTCATCTGCATGCCTCCCTCGTCGTTCTCCTCCCAGGCTCAGGCTTTTCCTCCAGGCCTCGCCTGATCCCCGCTTGTAGGTCACCTCCAAGCCCTCCGGCTGACACAGGTAATTAGTGAATCAGTGAAAACAACAACACCAAGAACTAATCACTTAAGAATGGGCAAAAGAGCAAAGCAAAGCAAACAAACACCGGGAAATTGGGGCTCCAGAGAGTCTGGAGCAAATGCTGTCTTAATTAGGCATTGGAGAAGAGGTCAGCTGCACCAAGAACAGGTCGCCGGGAGATACGAGACGTTCACGCTCAGACCTGCTGGCAATTTCGAGCCGCTAACCAGAGCTTCATGTGGGAGGAAACAGAGAGAAGACGGTTTAAACCGTCCTGCTGATCCGTGCCTCCAGCATCCAACCCTTATCAAGGATGCACGGAGGACACATTCTCCAAGATCCTATTAATTCAGTTCACTTAAAAATGCGATTGAACGCCGCCGCTTCATTTCTATTCAAATTTGGATCTATTACAAACTGTCCCATTCAACGAAAACACACACTTATAGTGACGGAACTGAGAATTATGGCTTTTGACGCGTCACTGTCAAATGACATGGATCACATATGTGATCCAAACCCTTTTATCAGATCCCTGAGTGGAATACGATGTTGGTAAACGGCCTCTACGTTGCACGTGTTCGGAAACTCTAATTTGCTGAGATGTAGTCGGGTATGAGTGTGACTATCTGTCATTTCTGTTCAACGTAATCACGTAAATTTTTTTTTGTTCAGACTTGAATACGACCACGACGCCGGTCAATCTGCTCACTTTTGCTCAAGTTGTCAACAAGTCGCTTAAGAATCTCGGCACGGCCTTTTGCTAGTCCGGGAGAACGCGCCGCTTCCATGGATCCATACATGCCGTATAACATGACCGGCCATTAACGAGCCGCAAAATGGCCAGTGGGAGATGTGCATTCACATGATTTGTGAAAGAGCTCTTGTGACTGAGCCTTAAGTAGACCTGAGTGCTGCGGTTCCACAATGTCAGTCGGCCTGTGTGTACAAGACGATGAAAAGCTTTAAAAAGGTGTCTTCAGCCTCCATGGCTGCCATGTTCCGAAGGCTAAGATGCTCTCCAGCTGATAAGACCTACAGGATCTAAATGCCGGGCTTATAGAGCGATGAAATGAGCTGCTGGATAATTGAGGCGCAGGGGCACTCTAGATGGATATCAGCCTGCGCCGAAGCGGTCAGCTATCTCCAGTTTTTGGAGATAGCTGACCGCCAAGATTCTGCTAATTACAATTTATCTGGATTAGCAATGTCCACGGAAATAAGACGTTGCCGTTCCCCAACTCTGCGCTCAATTCCGAGACGGCTCCTCTCCGAGTGAACGTCAGAGCAGCGACGGACCACCGAACGAACCAGAGGGTCAACACTTAGCGATGGGAAGGTCCTGGCGGGGTCGATGGATCGCAAACGTCGCCTAGACGATCTTGATCGCCGGCTTTTTAGCGTGAAGTCATTGCCCAAATGACCGCGGACTGCTCCGTCCATCGCTGGAGACGAAGGACAAGAGGTCTTAATCTGGTCTGACGAAAAAGGTGGGTCCATTTGGCACCTAATGACTATCAAGTGACGCATTCAGGCGAGGTGCGAAAATGCAACGTCAAAAACTTGTGAATGTCAACCGTCGTGAAATTTGATGATGCACTGAAGGTTGTTGCCAAACTGTCGCAATGAGAAATGATCAAGGTGGCGGTCCTCCAGAGAGGGGCTAAAGTGAGGTGCCCTAAAATGGCCTCGCGACGTCCTTTTTAAACTCATGTTGCATGTTCACAGGGTTCCCTGCTTGTCCTCGGCACTGGTTTCTCACTGCCCCATATACTGCCGTCCATATGGGGGACGGGGCAGCGAGGACGGGCTAATCCCCCTGAACCTCCATGAACTTTGCTCCTTTTGCTCGGCCGTCTTTATGTGGTTTGGGAGTCCTGTGACCGGGGGAATCAAGAGTTTGGGGATCAGGTGGAAGGCCCGCGGCGTCTCACCGCGCCACCGAGCAGGCTGCCGGCTGCTGTGCTGACGGAGGACTGCCGCGCACAAAGCCTGGATTCCCGGGGCCGAGGGCCCGCGTGGTTGGTCTCCGCTCTCGCTGCCCGGCTCAGAAAGGAACAGCTCAGTCAGCGAGCCAGGGCCACTGGAGCGATGACAGGATAATTCCAGCCCCCCCACCCCCTCGCCCCTCCACCGCCGCCGCCGGACCTCATGCGGCGTCAAACCATTTGTGAGCAGTGACAGAGCCAGATTGGGCCGAAAGGATATGAGTGGGAAACTTCAAAACCTGCTCATGTTTCTGTTGACGTGAAAGGATTTGTATAACACAATTCAGATTTGACGGACTTTCCCATGTTCGCTCCGGACAGCCCTTTTTTTTTTTTTTTTTTTTTGTTGACATGTTCAAATAATGAATCTCTTATGTGTGGGATCCTTTTTTTCCAACCCCCCCCTGCTCCCGAGTCCCGTTCCTAGTTGCTGGGTAGGGATGCTGTGCGGACCATTCCGTCGTCCGTCCCAAGCTTATGGAGAACCGCTGACTCGCCGGCTTCCAGGAACCAGGGTGAGTGGATCCACCCGGCTTGTCGGGGCTGCGACCCATCGGGGGACCACGCCAACGGCGGAGCCGGGGACGCCGGGGACAGCCGCAGAAGCTCCTCTAACTCAGCCGCCTCCTCCAGGACTTAAACATCTGCGACCGGCAGCGATTAACGCGATAAGGAGGTTCCGCGGGACAAAGAGACGAGCGCGCAGAGATAAGCCGGTCCCGCTTTATCAGAAACGACTGCGGTTATCTGCACATCATCCGCCGCAGCTTAGTGCAACTTTGATGCCGAGGCAGGTTTTCAAAGCTAATTCAACGTGGCGTTTGTCCGCTTTGATGCTGCGTGGCAAGCGTATGAAAGGCCCCTCTGAAGTCGGAGCTCTTATAGCTGAAATCTTCAGAAAAAAAGAAAAAAAAAAGCCCTCGTTTGCTCACTTTTTTGAGTTTTTTTCCTCTTTAGAAAATAGATAATTAAATGCGCGCTTGGATGTTTTCTGTTTCCGCCGGTTTTGAGGTGGCAGATGAGGCGGCGCCGGCTGGATTTTTTTTCCTGCATTAATCGCGAGTTCTCTCCCTCTCTCTCTCTGTTCCAGGTGCTGAAATGGAACATATATTTTTGATTCTTTTACTCTTTAGTAAGGCCTCATCAGCTGGAGCGCAATTCAATGGATACAACTGCGACGGCAACTTCCACAGCCGCTTCCCCGGTGAGGAGCTCCGAGACAAAGTGACACTTTTTTATTTTATTTTTTTTCTTAATTTATTTATTTATTTATTTTAATCTCAGACAGACATTTGAATTTTAAATTGGCTGCATTTTTTTTTTTCAAAAGAGCAGCGGATGGAAAAAAAAAAAAACTGTTAAAATACTCATAAATGTGTCTGAGCCGAACAAGAACAGAGCAACACAAACACAGACGCACTCTCTCCAGTGCTCACTTGAACTCGCTTGTTTATCCCTTGACAGAATTTGAATTTTGAATGAATTTTCCTGTGTGTGTGTGTGTGTGTGTGTGTGCGCGCGCGTGTGTGTGTGCGTGTGCTGTGTGCAGCCGAGCGGGACATCAGTGTGTACTGTGGCGTGCAGACCATCACGCTCAAGATCAACTTCTGCCCGGTGCTCTTCTCTGGCTACACCGACAGCGACCTGGCGCTCAACGGTCGCCATGGAGACGCCCACTGCCGGGGCTTCATCAACAACAACACCTTCCCCAGCGTCGTGATCTTCAGCATCAGCCTGGCGACGCTGGAGTCCTGCGGCAACTCCCTGGTGGTAAGAGGCCTGAGGCGCCGCACGCCGGGGTTGGTGCATCAGCGGTCGAAATGGTTGTTTGAGAAATTACACAAATCAGCCATAACATTACGACCACTGCGTGTCCACCATAGAGTATAATACAACAGCCCTGCAATCAGTTCTCCCTTCAGGAGGAGTTTTATGTTGGATTGTGATTGAATGTGTGTGAGAGAGGTGTTGACATGTTTGAATGATTGTTATTGGGACTGTAGTTTGTGACGCTGTTGGACTGTACCAGGTTACACTGGGAGGGGTCCCTAATATTTTGGTCACCACACTCATATGCATTTGGGTGACCAAAATATTAGGGACCCCTCTCAGTAAAACCCGGGTGCGGTTCATTAACAGCATCGCAAATTTCATTCCCAATAACAGTCGTTCAAATATCACATGCACTGGTCATAATGTTATGGCCGATGAGGGGGTTATTAAAGCAGGGAGGTTTGTGGCGCGCGTTTCCCAGAGGTTTAATTTGTGGAAAACGGCCTTACCTGCGCCAAAAAGGTTGTTATTATTATTAGCATCATTATTTCATCGGCAGAAATCCCTCTGACAGGCAGACAGTGTGAGTGGATGGAAGGTCTGCTGTGATTCTGCAATCGACCAATCGTGACAGACACTTCAAACGTGCCGCTGCGGACGGCTCGACAGCTACATTTATTAAATTTTTATGGTCGTTACCGGCAGATCAGACACAAACCGGAGCTGAGATCTTAGAAAAATAAAATTGAAAAAAAAAAAAAAACCCTCCCTGTCACCCAGCTGACATTCATATTTATTGATGTTTTGATGTTTAAAAAACATCAAGACATTTTTATAAGTTAAAGGCAGTTGTTGTTTTTTTTTTGTTTTTTTTTGCTGCGTCAAGTTTGACATCATCATCAGGTTAGCGTGCGCAGTGGTTTGGTTGATGTTATCCACCCCAGCACGTAGCAATAGCGCTAACTGGTTGGCGAGCTAGGAGAGGCGGGGGGGCGTCGCTGATGCTGCTGTCGCCGACTGTTGCAGGTCTCCACGGCGCAGGGCCCCAACGCCTACGGGAACCTGTCGCTGGTGCAGATCGGGAACATTTCAGGGTACATCGACACGCCCGACCCGCCCGCCATCATCAGCTACCTGCCCGGTCTGCTGTACAAGTTCAGCTGCAGCTACCCGCTGGAGTACCTGGTCAACAACACTCAGCTGGCCTCGTAAGTCCCGCCCACTTTTTCCACGAGATCTTAGGCCGGGGATCGAAGTTAAAGTGGTCGAAGTTAAAGTTTTCGCGTCATCGGGTGGTAAAAGTTCCACAGCCGTCACAACCGGCTGAAGCAGATGATCTCGTCTGCTCGCCGCCGCTTTTCGCCGCCGCGTTGTCGCTGTTTTCGGCGTCATCCAACTTTTTGTCTTTCATTCAAGGTCCGCAGCTGCGATCTCGGTGAAGGACAGCAACGGCACCTTCATCAGCACCCTGAACCTGCTGCTTTACAATGTGAGTTCACTCGAAGAAAACCAAGGTTTACATGCTTTTACTTCACGTTTATCCTTCCCCTGACAATCACCGATATTATAACATTGGAACTTTAAAATTCCGATGACTCATCCTTCGGCCACAGGCGCCCACCAATGAACTCTCAAGGATTCAGGTCCTGCTCGCTATCGGCCAGCACGCTGGACCTACTAGCTAGCTAGCCAGCTAGCTTGAATGGCTTTTACTTTCCTCCCAAGGCCTAGTCGAATATAAACCAAATGACCGAGCTCATTTTTGTGTTCTGGTGATAAACAACAGTCACCTGGACGTTGACACGACCGCCGTCGTCCGCGTGAAAGACCTAGCCGCAAAGCTAGCATTTCACCGGTGAAAAGCCTGTCGACTAATCGCTATTTCAAAATCAACAAAGACAATTGCACGCGTGAATATGTTCAGGTAAGAAAGTTAGATTTGGAGGTGATTTAAGGTTTAAGGCCTTAGCGGTTAGCACGTTAGCCAAATCTACGAGCGCTCTGCTGGCAACGTTAGGTCCACTTCTGATAATCGCTTACTGCTGTTACGTCGGGAACCGATGCTACAAGGCTACAGAAGAAATTAGCATCTCCTGGCCGCTGGGTCGAAGCCTGAGAAGCAGCCGTCTAAGGTTCATCTATTTGAGGATAATGAAGCGTCGAAAGCCCCCAAAAAATCTCCTTATACAGTTCAAGTGGGCAGCTCGATTTACCCGCAATTCCCTCCCCAACCGGACTTTGACCCAACGCAAGTACGAACGGGATTCAGTGGGGGGGGGGGTGTCGGACTGGCAGACGCGAGCGATGACCAAAGAGTCACCGGATATGGTTCCCGCGCAGGACTCGTCGTACGGCCAGCAGCTGTCCATCCCCATGGCGGGGCTCACCCTGAAGACGCGAGTGTTCGCCGCCGTCAAAGCCTCCAACCTGGACAGAAGGTACGTCCCCCATTTCCCCCCCTCCCCCTTCCCCGTGGCCCGTCATGTTGTATTATGTTCACCGTAGAACATAATACAACAGCCCTGCAAGCGATTTACCCCTCAGGATGAGTTTTATGTTGAATTTTGACTGTTGGACAGAGGTGTTGACATATTTTCTGGTTATTGGGACTGTAATTTGTGATTAAACTGGCTTGTGGCGCAAAAAAAAAAAACAAGAAAAAAAAACGCAGCCACCAGGGGGAGCCGAGTCCAATCAGCCCAGTCAGATGTCCTCAAACTACATTTAGTATGAATCATTCCATAAATCCGACAAAAAGAACAAGCTTAGATACTGAAACCATAGTGAAAGTCCAAACACACACACGAACACACACGTGCGTAAACGCCTCCTTGCTTCATGCGGCACCCTGGGGTGACCCCCGTGACCTCAAACGCACTCCGGTCAAGCTAGGGGGAACTCCGGGATTTTCCCCACTCGGAATGACAATAAATCCTCTAATCCGGCTATGCCTTTCTCGCAATATATTGCTCATCCGAAGACGTCCCAGAGGGAGGACGCCTCCCTCCGCCTTTCGCCCGATCACTTCGGGTGCACGTTCAAAAACGGAGAAGCTGTATCTTCTGCTAAAATTTGCCTCATCCGTGGCTTTACCAGCCATTAATCAAGTTTTTATGATCCCCCAAAAAATAAAATAAATAAATGAATGAAGAATAAGCCGACGCAGTGACACGACGGCGCCTCTTTTAATTCGTCCCTTGAACATCAACGTTCCAAAACGGCCTTCATGACATCTAAAACGCAAACTGCACCGCGCCTGCAGACTCGAGCGGGTCCTGAGGATGAGAATCTCACCCTCAGCGGTCTGTAAAACGATGAAGTATTTATGCTCGCTTACTTTGAAGCTCCTCGGAGTCTCCAAATGGCCCTTTTTTTTGTGTTCTTTTTGTTTTTTGGGGCGGGGGGAACGTGTCTAGACATGCCAGACAAACGTGTGAAATATTCATCTTCTGTGGCGTTGTTGTCAAATTTGAACTCGGGCAGAGCGAGGCTGTCGGGTTCCCTGGCTAAGAAAAGCCTCCGCAAATAAAAACTTGGCGTTAGCTGGACGCCGGCGGCGCTTCCTGTGATTTGTGTCTGACGGGAGCGCCGCGCTCTCCTCGGAGGAAGCGCAGGAGGGGAGTTCTCGGCTGATCTCACGGGGGTTGGCAAAGGGTTAACGCTAGAACATATAGTTGGCTTTTTTAAATTTTCTTTTTAATTCCCAACTGCACCTACGAACGTTCCCCGACTTTGGCGAGATCTTGTCGCCCAAAACGAGACGGGATTGTTCGGCTGTCGCCAGAAACACAAAAGTTTTCATTGTAACGTCGTCTTCACCTCCCAGACAAGAAGACCAGAGGAGAAACCTCCCAAAAACACTGTGTGAAAGCCCCCATTTATGCCCCATTGATGCCACTTTTCTACGACATGGTACCGACTCTACTCGGGTCTACTCACCTTTTTTGGTTCTCCATTCGGGGAAAAAAATACCTGGTACCACTTTTTTAGTAGCTGCTCTCCTGGGGCTCCGATAAAGGCCGACCAGGTACTATGAGGTGCTGAAAGACTGGAGACGTCTGATTGGTCGGAGAGAATCGTCACAGCGGCGCCAACCCGTGCTGCAGTATTTATTTTTTTTATTTTCAAAAATGTCAAGAACACCGTCCCCTCGATATGTTTGTTTCTCTTCCTCCTCTTTCTCTCTGTGCATTTCTATGTTGTGCTGAAGGTGATGTCACAGTAATTTCGTGCAGAGTCGCTATGACAACCGGTTACACTGAGGCGGCAGTATCTTCTAGAAAAGAAAAGTGCCTGATACCAAAGGAGAGTTAAGCAGAGTAGGGTAAAGTAGGGTAGAGCAGAGGAGACTAGAGTAGGGTAAAGTAGGGTAGAGCAGAGGAGACTAGAGTAGGGTAAAGTAGGGTAGAGAAGAGGATTGTGGGGAATTGAAGAGTAGAGTAGGGGAGAGTAGGATAGAGTACAGTAAGGTATGGTAAAGTAGGGTAGGGTATAGTAGAGTAGGGTAGGGTATGGTAGAGCAGAGTAAGATAGAGTAGAGCAGAGTAGAGTAGAGTAGGGTAAAGCAGGGTAGAGTGAAGTAGGGTAGAGTAGAGTAGGGTAGTGTAGGATAGAGAAGAGTAGGGTGCAGTAGAATAGAGTAGGCTAGTGTAGAGTAGAGTAGAATACTGTAAGGTAGGGTAGGTTATGGTAGAGTAAGGTAGAGTCGAGCAGGGTAAGGTTAAGTACAGTAGGGTAGAGTAAGCTAGAGTTGAGTACAGTAGAGAAGGGTATGGCAGAGTAGAGTAGGGTAAGGTATGGTAGAGTAGAGTAGGGTAGGTAATGGTAGAGTAAGGTAGAGTTGGGTAGGGTAAGGTAAAGTAGAGTTGAGTAGAGTAGGGTAGGGTATGTAGAGTCGAGTAAGGTAGAGTCGAGAAGGGCAGGGTAAGGTAAAGTAGAGTAGAGTAGGGTAGAGTAGGGTAGAGCAGAGTCGAGTAGAGTCGGTTCCATGTAGTGAAGGAGCACCATCCCATTGAGCTGACTTGAGTTTGACCTTCCCTTGACGTGACCCAGATGGAACGTTCTCATGGACTACTGCTACACCACGCCGTCAGGGAACCCGAACGACGAGCTGCGCTACGACCTCTTCTTCAGGTAAACCCCGCCCCCCCTCTAAAAGCCGGGACTTAGCCGAGATGTTTGACGGCAGGTTCCCCTGACCACGTTTCCCCCCCCCCTCCCCTGAGCTCAGCTGCGAGAAGGACCCCCAGACCACCGTCTTTGAGAACGGCAAGAGCCAGATGGGCCGCTTCGCCTTCGAGGTGTTCCGCTTCGTCAAGCACAAGAACCAGAAGATGTCCACCGTCTTCCTGCACTGCGTCACCAAGCTGTGCCGGGCCGACGACTGCCCCATGCTGATGCCGGTGAGGCCCGCCGGCGCCGAGGACCACTGGTTTGACCTTGGAGGTTAAAGGTCAAAGGTCACCATGACTTTTCACAAAACATTTTTTTTTGGGGCCGAAAGTGTCTCTGTATCGTCTGGTGATTATGACAAAAAAAATTCTCTAGAACGCCCAAAACTGACAAAAATGGCATTTTGGCATCCAAAAGGTCAAAGGTCAAACCTCCGCCCCGTCGTCCCTGTCAACGTGATGTTGCTGGAGCGCCTGGAGGGAGGTTCTTTAGATCTTGAAAATATGTCAATTCAAACTGAAGAATGAGATTTAAGTCGCTGGGGTGGGGGTCAAAGGTCAAGGTCATGATGACATCACAAATGGAGAATGTAGTTTCGTACTCTGGCATAATACCAGGCCACTTTCACTTTTATTCATCATATTCACCCAAACACCCAATTTACGAAGTGTGTGAAGGCAGCAGTAATCACGCAGCAGCGTTCACCCATCAAGCAGAACATTATGACCGCTGCACATTAACCATAATGCAACAGTCCTGCAAACAGAAGTTTTAAGAGGAATTTTGATTGAATCCACTTGAGCGAGGTGTTGACATATTTCAAACTACAGTCCCAATAACAATCATTCAAACATGTCAACACCTCTCTCACACACATTCAATCACAATCCAACATAAAACTCCTCCTGAAGGGAGAACTGATTGCAGGGCTGTTGTATTATACTCTATGGTGGACACGCGGCGGTCGTAATCTTATGGCTGATCGGCTTCCTCCTGCTGCCATGTTTCTCTCTGCCATGTTTTTCATAGATCTGCGGCAGCAGGAGAAAGAGGGACGTCTCGGAGGTGGCGGAATCGAGCGGAGCCCCTGGGAACGCCGTCCTGACCGCCGGGCCCATCATCACTCGCAGTGGTACGCCGTGGTAACGCTCCCCCCCCCCTCCCACCTGCCCCTTCTTCTCCGCCTTATCTGCTCGGCTTTCCTCTCACGCTCTCCCGACGCCGCCCGAGCACACGCTGCCCCGCTGCCCGGGACGCCGATCCGGCACTCGGTCGGCTCCTCCCACTGCTTCTGAGGAGCACGAATGTGTGATCTCTAGCGGTCTCGCTCGCCGCCTCAGTCCCGAAAACACTTCCGGTCAGATTGGATTTGAGAGCGGCGGCGAGAAAGCAGACGCAGAGCAGGCCGAAAGGGTCAAACCGTAGACGAAAACTGGGCCGGAAAGCGGCCTGTCCCACCGTAGTCCCACTGTAGTCAGTCTGTAGTCGCACTGTAGACCCACTGTAGTTGAGCTGTTGTCGTGCCGTAGTGGTGCCGTAGTCCCACTGTCGTTGCGCAGTAGTCAGTCTGGAGTCGCGCTGTAGACCCACTGTAGTCCCACTGTCGTTGCGCTGTAGTCATGCCGTAGTCCCGTTGTTGTCCCGCTGTAGTCGCACTGCAGTTGTGCTGTAGTCCCACTGTAGTCAGTCTGTAGTCGCGCTGTAGACCCACTGTAGTTGAGCTGTTGTCGTGCCGTAGTAGTGCCGTAGTCCCACCGTAGTCCTACTGTAGTGAGTCTGTAGTCGCACTGTAGTCGCACTGTAGTCCCGCTGTAGTCGTGCCGTAGTCCCACCGTAGTCCTGCTGTAGTCAGTCTGTAGCCGCGCTGTAGTCGTGCTGTAGTCGTGCCATAGCCACGCTGTAG
>CAAKHG010043861.1:0-23676 GCA_901007715.1 Dactylopterus volitans
GCAGTCGCACTGCAGCCTGTGAACGATGACGAAAAAAACAACGACAACAACAACAGGTCAGGCTTTTAAACACACACACACACACACACACACACACACACACACACACACAAACACACACACACACACACACACACACACACACACACACTCACTCACTCACTCATGTGCACATGTATGAATGGCAGGCGTGCGTGTGAATCTCGGCCTGTTGTGTTTTGGGGAAAACACGAGCTGAACTTTTCTCAGAAGTTCATCCACCTCTGCTTAGAAGAAGAAGAGGTAGAAGAAAAGGAAAAAAAAAACAAAAAAAACCAACAGCTATGAGGGAGTTAATCTTTCTCCGACGGCGGCTGACAGCTTCACCTCGGCTCGGAATCCGATTAGCCTGCAAACCTGTGGCCAAAACACGGCGGGTGAGACAGAAAGTCACGCTTCGCGTTAACCCGCTCGTCTCGGCGAGTGCTTCTGGGATGCGCCGGAGCGGAGGCGGACGCGCCGGCAACTTGTCGTTCATGCGGTCGGACTTTTGATTGAAATTCTTCAGCGACTGTTTGTCCTCAGAGAGAAAAACGGCTGGAGATGATACAACGGAGAAAAGTGCGCAAACACACACACACACACACACACGCGTGTGCATGGGCCAGTCGATTTCCAAGAAAAACCCTCAGAGAAGCAAAGTAAATAACATCGAGAGCGACGTCTGCGGGGGATAAATAAAGCCGACCTTTGTATACCAGAACTTTATCTTCATCTATAGCTGATTACGTTGGAAATGAGTCTTTAATTTAAAAAAGAAAAAAAAAACAAAATAACAAAGAACAAAAACATGGCAGCTGCTCTGGAAAATCCTGTGTCTGAATATGAGACAATAAATGTGAGTCACTCGGGCGCGGGATCAAACTAGTTCCTGGTTAGAGGAGAACTTCTGATGTTTATCGGGTAAAGGCGGGTCAGTGATCCTCGTATTTGAGGACTGTTGGAGAATCTGAAACGTCTCTTAGGCGAGCTTTTTCTGCCGAGGGAGGCGCGTTAATGCGCCGCGGCCCGCGCTGATAACGTGTCCCGTGTATCGTGTTTCAACAAGGCGATTACGTTTCCCAGCTTTCACCTTCCAGGACAAGTCAGCCAAAAAAAAAAAAAAAAAACTCTCTCTCTCTCTCTCACACACGCACACACACCAATGCTGAATTCACACGCTCCCTCGTGCGTCCTCCATCGCTCCGGCTCTCCATCCCGCTTTCTCTTCCTCCCCGGTGATCAACCTCGCTCAAGCATTTTTAGGAAATGACTTTGAATGGAAGGCTTCCACCCAAAGGCACCACCTTCCCGGTTTGGATCGCTTGCCGTGGAGCTGCGGCTCCGAGGGATTCCCGGCTTGAAATCCAGACCTTTAGACTTTCGCCACATGCTTGAACGTATAAACATGCTCTGGCTTTCCATTTCCATTTTAGCCTTTTTTTTTTTTTTTTTAATCCATAGGCCATCTGGAAATAAATAAATAAATAAAAACTACAGCAAATGCACGGTGGCTAACGATCAACAGCGCCGCTCCAAAAGAAGCTGCGATGCCGAGTGAAAGGTCAAACAAAAACGGAGCGTGATGACTTTGAAAAACACCGAATGCCCATTTCTTTTTAATCGAAATTAGCACAAAGGCAACATTTCACGTGTTAAATCTATGCAACGTCGCCACAAAAAACGCTGGCGATACACGGTATCGATTGTTTTGGGGGTTTTTTCACCCCTGCTGTAAATCTGCGTTTAAATGTTTGGCAGCGGATAAAACGCTTTTTTTTTTTTTTTTTTAAGCTCTGAGTAGAGAACCGGCAATTCCGATTCCGTGCGTGCGAGCCTGTTTTGCGCCGACACACAACCGGAGCAGCTCTGGTTCCTCAGACACTTCGTCGGAGGTGCGTTCCAAGCAAAAAAAAAGCTGTTGAGATTAAGCGCGACCCCCCTCGCGCCCCGCCGTGTCCTCCCGGCGTCTGCCCAGTGTTCGCGGATGTGTTTGGGGCGGACACACGTGCACCGGCGTGTTTGTAATATCTCCGGGGGGCCCCGTGGGTGCTGCGGAGGCCGCGATCTGAGCGCGCGGAGCAGCTCTGTTATACCCAGTCAGAAGAAAAAAGCCCCAACGTGACGAGCACGGCCATTTCTTACAAAGCCGAGCGACGCTTGAGACCGACATCTCAAAACAAAAAAGAAAAAAAAGGGGGGGGCTCAACCACCTGCAAACTACAGAGGGCTGCATTAATGACTCCAGTCGCGCGGCTCGGATTTCATAAATTATGTGCGCTTTAATCTCTGTCTGGCATCCTCGGCGCAAAGCTGTCTATATTTCACCGCAGAATATGTTTATACAGCCCTGATGATGCGTGGCAGCTTGCCAGTCGGACGACAGCGGGGAGCTCGCGAGCCGAGGGCGAAAAACTAAACGTGCATAACCTTTTTTAACCCCCCCACCCTCGCCCGCCCTCTGTTTTTGTGTGGGGGCTTGTGAGGATTATGTTAACAAAACACCTCGATAGTCATCTCTGGAGGCTGACTCGGGCGCCACTGCGTTGCGCGGAAGCTTTATCTGCGACAAGCGCACGCTCGCGTGTGCCTGCGCCGGCTGCCGCGCATCCTCCCCCAGCTCCCCCCCCCCGGGGTCGCCATATCAGGGACAAAAAAGAAAAATTAACCAGAGGTGGCGTCGGCTGACGCGATCAAGGCACATCGCATTTTTAACAACGATAGCATTAATGGAGCCCGTGCTCGCCCGACATCCAGACACACCTGGATAAGCAATTTCCCATGAAGGATGATGATAGCTTAGCCTAGCACTATAGCGTACGGCGTTTTTTTTTTGCGCATGATGTCGCCAGCTGGCCGCTCGGTCATACTTTTAACCATTTGGTTTCACTTTGCTGCATCACCTCTGGTTCGGGATCAGCGCTCGGAAGGGCGAGGAGGAGGAGGCATCTGCGTTACTCATTACGACGGCCGGTGTGTGTGTTTGTGCGCGCGCGCGCCTGTCTGTGTTAAAAATGTAACCGTGCATGAGTCTGCGCGTGTGTGACGCTGGGAAGGTAAGAGAAAGCAGGCGAGCCCCCCTCGGGCGTGCTGAGATCCGAGGACGTGTGGGATCTGGACAGCGCGGCATCATGTCCTGCTGTTGTACATAAAAAATAAAAAAAACTGAAGCCAAAGTATCGCAGGCGTCTTGTGCTGGTGACGTCACTCGGAGCCGTAACAAAAAAAAAAAAAAGAAGCATTTTTGCGGTGTAAAACAGACAATAGCGGTTTTAGAAAGTCAGCCTGACATCTCCCCTCGACCTGCTCATCTACGATTCCTAAAAAGAAGTCGGCAAAGGCCTCAGCAACTTCCCGGGTTTCACGCAGATCTACTCGACCATCACGGCGGGAAAAAATTATGACGGATGACAAAAAACAACTTGAACTGACGGAAAATTCCATGACGAGTAACTCGATTTTTTTTTCAGTTGGGCCCATCTACCATCCGCTACCCTGAAGGGGCGGGGCGTATGACCTATACTGCCGTCAGCCACCAGGGGCTGACGACTCACAGTATGACGGCACAAACTAGACACGTCATGTTGTCTAGTTTATACACAAGTCTACAGTTGAGTCGGCACCTATGGAAAAGAAAAGAGGAACTGTAAAAAGCTGAGAGGTTTATAAGTGTATGTCCCTCGATGGGTGTCAGATAAACTCATGAATTACTTTTAAGTGAATTCGAGTGTCGACTGAAGCCCTGTTTTATACTCGGCTTCACATTAGTGCGCCTATTGACGAGATAACATGGGGGTGTGCGTCTGTGCTGCCCGCTTATTCTGCAATATGCTCCTTTTTTTAATGAGCCGTTATTAGAATTATCGCACACCTTAAACTCCTCCCGTGCGGGGAAAAAATACTGAGGAGGACGAAGAGAATAAGTGAAAGTAAAATGATGGGAGTGGATGAGTGGGAAACTTACAACCCTACTCCTTCTGAGGCCTTTTCACCACAGTTGACACAGTGAAACTTCTGGCGTGGTGTTGAAGGTTGTAGTAACACAGTTAAAAGAAACCCCACTTTATAATTTCAAGTTTGGACGTAGGAATTTTTAATTTACATTCATTTACTCCACTGACTATCTGTGAGTCTTATCTCGGTGAGTCATTTCGGGTTTCTGTACCTCCCGGGTTACCGTAGCACCTCCTGTGCTCCTGCTGAGGAAACAGAGGTTGGGAAAACAAAGACCAGAAGGCGAATTATGAGTCATATTGTCTTCTACAGAAGCGAATAAATACTGGAAAACATTTGTTGCCTCCTTCTGTGCCCCCGCCCACATCCTTTACAGTGGAGAGGAAAAACAATTAAAAAAAAAAATGAAAGAGTTGACAGTTGTTTTAGCTTCAGTAAGGAGTCGATGGAGCTTCAGCAGATAGACATCAGGTCATCTGTGTATCCCTTACAAAACAAAACAAAAAAAAGACAAAGTGCCCTTCATGGAAAAAGCAATCACGGCGAGATGGAGCCTTTCAAACTGTTTAATTCCCGCTTTGTTCCTGGCGCCCAAACTCGCACAGCTGTAAGAGTGCAGCAGACATACACGGGCGATTCCCGGGGAGCCCGGCGGGAACGTGGTTTACGTCTTCGGCGGAGAAAAAAAAAAAAAAGAAGCTGTCAGCGGTCTTCAAACATTCGCCGGCGGACAAAAACATGCGCCGCTCGCCGCGATCGCCGCTCGCGTGCGTTCGGGATGCAGGCCGGCGTTTTTTTTTTCGACCGATGGGGACGCAGGGCGAGGAATTCAAACAAATCCCACCCAGGCCTCATGGAGCCTGCGGCCCGGCTGCTCCGCGTCAGGGCGAAGGAATGCGGAGCGGCGAGCCTCCGCTCCGTCCGAGAGCTCCCATCCACACTTGGACTCGTCTTCCCGCGGGCGGCAGGTGTGCGAGGAGCGGCAGGGCGTCCAGCTGGAGGGCCGTGAAACGCGAGGGGCCACCGGCCGTGGATCGAATTATAAAGCCTCACATCTGTATTCCCCCACCAGCCAGTCAAGTTAGAGATAATATATGTAGCAAAGACTCGGAATAAATTATATGAAATATATACTTTCTTTAAAAAAAAAAGCTCATTACTTCATCATTTGCAACCTATTATTGATTAAAAGGTCCTCTCCTGTATGTAGCTAATGAGCTGAGAAGCATTATGACAGATCGACGTCTGACACCCGTGTTTCTGTTCTCTTACTTTCACTTCTCTAGCTTTAACGTGCGTGTTCCGTCCAGGTGGAATGTAAGACAACAACATATGTAACAACAACAATAAAAAAAACAAAAAAAAAACAAAGTTAACGTGAAACTCTTTGCCCGCACGCGGATGCAAAAAAAATAAAAAATAAAAAAATAAATAAATCACTCGCATATAAAAAACCCGAAGCAGAAAAAGCGTTTTGAAAGCTCAGTCCTCTCTATGATTCAATGTCGTTCCGCCACAATCCCTCCTTTCATTTCAGCGCATGAATTTCCTGCCCCGTGCTTTTCTTCTCCTGGTAGGGCTTCTCTCTCTCTGCAGGTTGCGAGCTCATCCTCCCCCACCCCCCGACAACAACTTCACAGCGCGCGTACTGCTGTTTGGCTGCGGCTCCGCGCGCCTGCAATTATGCACTTGTGGTTTAAAATTTCTTATTTTGCGGCGATACTGTTACCGGCCGACCTGCTGCAACATAACAATTTGCCTCGGGGGGGGGAGGGGGGGGGGGGCGTCAAAGTATGTCCATTGTATATTCATCCTACGCAAGTGCTGAAAATCCCTTCATCCGCCCGAGCAAAGCCGCCTGGGTCTCCTTACAAACTGTCATTTAAATCACATCTCAACCTTCTCCTGCAGGATGTGGAGGTCACGGTGCCAACACCTCCCATCAGCAGCTCTTTTCCCTCCACTGTATATCAACATACACCCCCCCGTACCCTACCCCTCCCCCAACACAGACACACACCTCCTCCCTGATGTCTCACAAGGACACACACACCGCCCTGCCCCTCTTCCCCGAACTCCCCGAATCACTTGCGCACAGCAACATGGAGGCAGCGACATCATCAGTTTTACAGGGAGAGATTACTTCACCAAGCCCTCGAGTGTCTGTCTGTCTGTGTGTCTGTCTGTCTGTGTGTCTGTCTGTGTGTCTGTCTGTGTGTGTGTGGGTGTGTGAACTCAACAGGCAGAGAACAAATGTTTCAAAAGATGTGATGCCGGTTTGTGTTTGTGTGTGACTCATTATGGATTTGACAGTGTAATGAGGATTTATTGTAAAATCATCATGCAGCCTTGCACACACACACACACACACGCACACACACACACACACACACACACACACACACACAGAGGCACACACCTGCTTATGCATCATTATATTAAATCACATACCGTCCACTTCCACTTCTAAAATCACACAGCTACCCTGTACTTATCTGCGTGCTGTAGTTCCTCCGCTAGAACAAGTATAATCCTGCCTCAGCTATAAAAAAAACAAAAAAAAAACAAAAAAAACCCTAAAGGAGACAGGAAGTTTATCTGAATCCAAGTCGTAATCCGTCTGCGTCTCCACCTCGACCCGATCACATCATCTGAGAAAAAACAGTCCCATCATCCCCTCTGTCTTTTACTAATTTACTCCGTCTGTTGCTGCAACCAGTAAACTGCTTTCATGCTCACAACTTCTGCGCTTCACTGTAATTACTGTCGGAAGGAAATAAAACAGGAATAAAGTAGAATTACCACCGTTCCTCTGACTTTCTATCACCCCCATTTCTGTAGTACATGTAGAGAGGACTTTGAGGGGATCTTAAACATATCAAGCATCAGTGTTACCTAAACGTTCGGACCCAAGAAGACTTGAGGTCACTGTAACCTTGATCTTTGACCTCTGACCGCCTAAATCCAGTTTCATCCCTGAGCCCGAGGTGACATTTCTGCGAAATTTGAAGAATCGGAGGCTAAAAACGCCTCGTTCCTGATTGGCTGGCGTGAAAACCCACATGGCCCCCCCTCCTTCTATGCGCAGTTCCCGCCACATCGCTTACCAGTCGGTCTTCACTGATGAAGTTTGACTGGCACTGAGGGGGGGGGGCCAAACCCAGAGACCCCCCACCCCAGACCCACCGACCCCTCCGACGCAGAATCACCTGCAACCGCTCAGCCGCGTCGCGTCATTAATGGAGTTTACTGTAAAACATGTGGCTTCGGTCCGCGTGATTTCCTTCAGGCCCGCTCCTCCTCTGATGGGTCTGGAGGGCCGACATGTCTCAGCTGCCGGGCTGCAGAGGATCTGCATCGCGTGCGCCTACGTGAGAGCGGGACCGCAGCCTTTCATCCTTCCCCTTGCGCCGCAATATTCCTCTGTCAGAGGATGTTTTATTGATATCAGATGTTGCTACGAGCTCCCTTTCTTATGACCTGGCCTTGCTTTCTGAGCTGCACGTCCAAACCTAAGCCGGTTAAAAAAAATAAAGTCCCAAGGCATTGCTTTCACGGGGTGACGAGGCGCTTCGACAATCACCGGCTGTTTAATTTTATATAACTAACAATTTATTTGGGGCATACGTATGCAAGTATATATAAATAACATTCATAAAAGACCTAAGTCATTGGGGAATATATATATAAATATGACTGGTTAATACATATAAACGTACACAGTCTGTTCTGTAAATTACAGATATCTGTTACACAAATATACAGTTTCCCAAAAAGTTGCTTTGACCTTTGACCAGATTGATCAATCCAGTTTTGAGGAGATATACCCTTTGTCTGTGAATAATAAATCACACTGTCACAATCATTTCATGAGAAGAGGTAAAAAAAAAATCTCATTTTAGTCCGACTTTATGGGCAACAGCGTTCATCTTTTCACAATCTAGCAAAAACTGGTCAGTGTATATGTTTGTAAAATAACACGGGAGGTAATTATTAAAATCTGATTGACGTGTACATGTACAAGTCGTATGTACATTTAAGGCAAGATATGATTCAAGTACGGAAGCTGCATGGAAACATTTGTGACTCAATAGTGGGAATTTCAAACATTGAAGTGCATGATTTAAGTTTTTGGAATTGATTACACGTTATCCTTCTGCGCGTTCTTTTCACATGTTCAAAATAAAGGGTCGATCAATCAATCGATCAATCAGTCTCTGGGGAAAGGGGGGAAATCCCCAGTGAAAATGGTGCCTCCCATGTGCCACATTTCCCTTCCCTGGAATATCGTCCCCGTCTCGCCGCTCCCTCGCTTCTCCTCCGCTCAGGTGTTGCAACTAATCTCGCGTCTTATTTGCATGGCAGCTATGACGGCTCAGACGGCGCTGGCACCGCTCGGGAAACCACAGCCGGGGCAATTAAGAACCCTGGCGCGTCACGGCGGCCGTGGCTCGGGGGCGCGGGTTTCATAACGCTGAGTGTGTGTGTGCGTGCGTGTGTGTGTGAGAGGGAGAGAGAGAGAGAGACCGGGCAGACGCGGCGGGCCTAATCTCATCAATCGTCTTTTACGAGCTGCTGTTTTTATTGAGATCAAGTTCGCTCGGCTGAGGAGAAAACAGACGAACGCGCACGCACGCACGCACGCACGCACGCACACGCACGCACGCACGCACACACAGACACACACAAATCCAGTCAAAACAATGCTGGCAAGCTGCAGATGAAGTTTGCAGCCCGATTCTGTGGCCGTCGACGACGCACACAAACTTCTAATTTTTCATACCGACTGCTAAACAAACATCAGAATGGCAGACGCAAATATTCAACGCGCACATACCTGTTTCAGTCACACTGCACTTCCTGTCTCCAAAACAAAAGGCGTCCCTGAATATGACGACGAGGGTTTTTATCTCGGAAAACAACCGAGGTTGCGGCGCGTTTTTCCGATGCCCGCTCGACAAATTGTTGGAATCCCTAAGCGGACGTCTTTTGGATGAACTAATCACAAGTGGGGGACGTCGGCGGCGACTTTCTCGCCACGCGAAGTTACACTTCAATTGTTTTTTTTGGGCGGGGGGCGAGAGGTGACATCGGCTTCGACGTCCGCCATCACGACATCTGAGGACAGCCTGTAAACTGCTGACTCACACGCGCACAGAGGCTCTTGCTACTCTGGCGTTCATCCAGGGACTTCAAACGTACACAAAACCCGAAACGCCGCGCAATCGAGGCCCGCCACTTACTTGTAGGGGTCGTTGGGGTCCTTGGCGTTGCAGGCCTCCGCGTGGCCGTTGCACACGCAGCGTCCTCCGATGCTGATGTCCTTCAGACTGTAGTAGTACTGCGGGGGAGACGACAGCGCGCCTCGTCAGCTATGTCATCAGCGTTCAGGGGATTCAAAAAGCAACTTTGAATCTATTTTTCTCAGCCGTCGTCAACCAGTCAGGTGAAACTGACAACTTTTGAAGCGCCGGCACATCTGGCGCTACTCGTCCACCAATGTCAATCTTCCCCGGCTCAGAAATTCCCAGAAACACACCAGCGAACTACTTTCAAAATAGTTTAGTTTTAAAAAAAAAAAAAAAGTTTAAAAAAAACGTGGCCAAGTTAAAACAAATAAATATCAGAGCAGATTTCCAAAGGAGCTGCGGTTGTCCGTTTTGAAATGAGTGATAGCAACAGTAGTTAAGTATAGAAACGCAGGCAAAATGTGCAAACTTACACACACAACCAGACGTTTCTCAACAGAACACCAGCAAAAAAGAAGAAAAAGAATGATGCCCGGTTCCCTCCTTGAAACGCCTCTGACTTGATTCTCGGGCCTTACCCGGCGGGTGACGGTGGGGTCGCGCAGCGCCTTGCCCATCAGGTGACCCAGCAGCGTGTTGGTTCTCAGGAAGCGCAGCCTGATGTTGGTGGCCTTGGTGAACTCCCTCAGCACCGGCGAGTAGGAGAAGTTCATCGCCCCGGGACGCCCGTTCACCAGGGACACCACGATCTGAGAGGAGGCGGAATCGGCGCAAAAAAAAGGACATGAACACCGCAGCGCAGAGACAAGCACGCTCATGTACTTTGTTGGCGGTTTTTCTGGTTTTTGGTTATTCGGCGGTGTCTTGTTTTTTCGGGTCAGCTCGCCGCTCCATCGACAATCAGTATCCTGTTTAATTTCACCTTTAAGTAGGTGAAAGGACAGCTGACCTTTAATCGTAGCAGTTAGACGGAGGGAAGTTTGATTTTCTGTCAGCTGGCTGGTGGGTTGTTTCAGCACCAACACACACACACACACACACACAAAAGTGAGTCACCTCTCCGTTCTCCAGCGGAACGATCCGGGAGTATTCGGTGGTGCAAATGATGTCGTCGTCATTGTTGATTCTCTCAATGGTCCTCTGTCCGAAGCGCTCGATGCAGTCTCTCTTAGAGGCTTGACACACACATGAGACGCGCGCACACACACACACACACACACGGGGCAGAGAGAGGGGGAGACAGAACAAAAGCTCATAATGAATTGCAACGACATATTTGCGACGTGCGAACATCCCCCTCGTGTCGGCCGTCAGCTATGTAAACCATCTCCAGGCATTTTAATAACGCGTCTCCGCGTGATAATTAGAGGAGCTTTCACCCGACACCCCTTAAATACAGCCGCCGGGACTCCACAACAGCTGGAGATCGCAATCGGCGGCTCCCACCGGCTACACTTATATGCCGCCTGTCTGGGGGGGCGGGTAAGGGGGGGGGGTGCTGATTTAAAACCCTGCACGCAGGACTGGCGACCCGGCTGAATGTGTGTGTTTTTCTATCAATCAGTGAATCATGTAAGTGACAGAAAACCGAACACAGATTCCCATAAACTCGCAGTTTTACACTCGACTGGGGAGTTAAAGGTCACGAGAGGCAAATTGTCACTTTTGCAAAGCCAGAGCTTGTGAATATCAGGGTTGGGTATCGGCTTTTTCTGCTAAAATTACAATTTTAACACTGCCTGTAACATTAAGAAACATTTTTTTTTTTTTTTTTACATTTCATCTAATTTAAATTTGATCAAGTGAGTGTACACTCATATGCCAAATGTACTGCTATAAATAAATCCAGTTAATAAATGTGCATACCAGCAGGCGTCATATAGTCACCCGGCGCTAGTGAATATTTTTCATTTTCATATGCATTATAATTATACTAGGGTGTTTGGATATTTAAGAGGAATGTGCACTCATTGTTCTTTCTTGCTTCTTTTTCTCTCTGTGAAGTTTGACCTGGCCGTTCTTCATGTGCTGCAGAAGCGGGTGTGTGACGTATGAATATGTGGCCACGCTTTTTTATTGCAAAAACATGACATGAATGAAGATGAGCGAAAAGCGGAGGAGTGATTTCAGAATGGCAACATGCTAAATCGAACCTTGCCAGAGACTTTAAGTGTGTGTGTGTGTGTGTGTGTGTGTGTGTGTGTGTGTGTGTGTGTGTGTGTGTGTGTGTGTGTGTGTGTGTGTGTGTGTGTGTGTGGCTAACAGCTGCGGCTGTTTAAACTGAAACCGCTCTGAGATTTATCGCTTTGAGGCCAACACCATTTCACTACGCGCGCGCACACGCACACGCACACACACACACACACACACACACACACACACACTATTTGGCAACATTTCATCTCCTTTAAATAATAAATAATGTAACTTTATTGTCCACGAGAAGGGGGGGGGGGAATTGTCTCGGCTCACCAATTCATCAGCGATGGTGTAGCTGATTGTAAAACAATAAAAAAAACGGTAGCGACATAAAAAGATGTTGTAAAAGAACAATCAGTAAAACATAAAAACGCAGGAAAAAAACAAGTAAATGCTCAATAAATAAAAAACAAATGCAGGTTAGAGACGGCTCTTGTCGTGTTAGCGGATTCAAACTCATCGGCCACTTTTTGGCGAGTTGAGACCATTTGCGGCACTTGGGAGGAAGGGCTTTTTAAAGACGTTTTTTTTTGGTTGCCGTGGGGACGGGGTTGTGGGGCTCTGTAGCGCTTCCCAGGCTGAAAAGGCGAGGGGAGGGCAAGCATCGGCCAGCGTCTCCTCGTCCCTTCAGCAGAGGGTTTGGGTGAAGGACTTCCGAGGTTTCCCAACTGTTTTATCGGTCGTTGACACAATTCTTGCGAGTCTTAAAAGTAAACGAGCAAGAGGAGGAAATCCTCAAGCGCGGCGCGACGGGGCTCGCAGGTCTGAAACCAGGCGAGGCTTCGCACGAGCCGCGCCGTTTCGAGAGGGCGGCCATCGAGAGAAAACCGGCTATGTCTTCAAGCGTTTTGCTCACGGAGACGCTCAGTTCATTTTCTAACGAAGCTGCCTTTCGGTGGAGGAGATAAGCCGTGACGCCTCTGAGGTCCAAACGTGCGGCGGCGCATTTCGCGACATTCTAACGGGATTAAGGTCAGCTGGGGGGCCCGGCGGCGACTTATCATGACTTAGGGTTTGTCACGAGGGTTGTGTTTTTTTATTTTATTTGGGGCCGCTCAACATCGTTTGGTGTCTTGTTCTTAACTTTTTTGGCCTGGAGGCACAATTTTAGGCGACTTCTTCTTCTGGTATAAACAGCACCTGCTCGCCCGCCGGTGTCTTAGCCTTTATGAATGAAGTCAGCGGCCCGTTCCCTGACCTTAATGTTGAGGAATTCCAGGCTTTAGATGTCCGCACACACACACACACACACATACGCGCGCGCACACGCGCAGGTGAACCTCAAGCAGCGACCTGTTTGGCACGGCATGCCTGGAATTCCCCCTCCAGCTCGCCTAAAAGCGACAACGGCTTTGACCAATCGGCTGGCGGCTGCGTGATGTAATCTGGGAGACGGCCTCCCCTCGGGCCTGCTTTTAACTCCGAGATTAGCGGCACAATTGGGTCCCAAACCCTGAGGTGGAGGTTAGGAAAGCATGAAGCGACGCTGATGGAATCCGACTTTGGCGCGGTCCCGAAGGCCGGCACATCTGGACCTAAACATCTGTGCGCTGGGGGGGGCACATGTGGACGTGCGCGTCTACTCACAGGCAAAGTACTGCCAGGGCTGATAGGTCTGCCCGAAGTCGATGGACCTCTCCAGAACCCAGAGGTCCGGCCGCGGAGAGTTGGCGAACTTCACCAGCACGTAGGCCACATGGAAGAGCTGTGGAGAGAGACACACAGAGCAGAGGAGGTTTCCCATGAGCAGAGGAGATCTCCCATGAACGAACGCGTCCGCCATGACGTCGGATCACCACGCGCGGCTCGGCCTGGCGACGCCACGCTCGGGCCGCAGCTTGTGACAACGACCAAACTTCTGTCGTTTCAACCTATTTTTAGCTCCAAGTGCGCAGCTGTTTCCCAAAAGTCCAAAGACTCGCCCAGCCAGAACATATGAAAGCCGCCGTCACATAACACAAAGCTGAAGAATGCGGCTTTGAAGGAGGAAAAGCTTCTAATAAGACCAAAAAAAAAAAAAAAAAATCCCTTTGCTGTCGACCCGAGCGGCCGCCCGGCTCCATCGCCTGCCTGCCCTCCGAGGCCGCGGCGCATCAAAACCAACAAGATCCGTCATGTCATGTTGCATGTTAGGAGTCAAAGACCCGGTTCCTGTCACTAACGCGCTCCAGATGCGCCCTCGGCTCCCCTCTCCTCTTCTCCCCCTCCCGCCGTCCTCCGTTCAGTCATTCACTCATTTCCTGCGGCGGCGAGGACCAGCTCTCGCCCGGCTTGGACAGAAAAAAAAAAAAAAAAAAACCCGGCGTGCAACATCACAATCATCTCCTGAGTGCGGGAAAGAGCGGCTGCACCTCCGCGAGGAGCCCAGCTAATTTTTCCACATAATCGCGTCTCCCGAGTCGCGCACGCGCTTGGCATTTCACTATGAAGCTTTTAAAATCATTTTATGTCATTACTGGGCGCATTATTATGTCAGGCGAGAAAAGGCATCAGGAAACAGGGCTCACTTCCAATGTAAATATATCACACAAGGCCTGAAACAAAGAGGTCTGACACACGTCACGTCAGGCATGTGCTTGATATTAATAAATAAAGCATCAGAGGTGAGCTCATTTCTCTTTTGAATTACAGTTTCTTGATTTGGAAGGAAAACATCGCGCTTTATGGGCGTTTTTTATTTCCTGTCGGCAGAGTATCGCTTCTAGCCAGCGTTGCTGCTCACGCACGCAGCCTTTTTTTTTTTTTTTTCCTGTTCTGGAACGTCCAGATTTCACGTCCGGAATTTATGGCCTGACAATTCACCTCGTTCATCTTTGTGCATTCGTGTGCTTTTACGTTCTACTTGCCTCTGAACGCACCTCGCGCCTCCTTATCCGACAGGAAGAACGTCACATTTGACAATCTATTACCTTCGTTGTGCGTAAAAGCACTTTGAATTTCTGTCCGTGCTACTGCGCACACACACACGCACATACAAGCACACACACACACACTCTCTTTGGCCATCCGTCATTACGGTTAAGCCTGTGATCTCCAGACTTCCTCCTCCCGACAGCGACCCTGTCAGAGGTGATGACAAAACATGACGCGCGCGCACACACAAACACGCAGATGTCAACACACCCACCCACACACACACACACACACACACACGCACACACACAATCGTCTGCTCCTCCATCACGGTGGAATGTCAGGAGAAGTGAGTGTCAGCGCTGATGGATGAGAGAAAAGACGGGTGACGGAGGAGGAGAGGAGCATGTCTTCCCCTCTTCGTTCATCCATCCATCCTTCCTCCTCCTCCTCCTCCTCAGTCCTCCAAAGACACAGAGGGTCGGAATAAATAGTGGAGTAGAGATTTACTGCCCCACGTCCAATCGGATGCCTGGAACTTACAATTGAAAATTCAAATAAAGAGAAGATATGCCACTCCCCTCCCCAGTAAAAAAAAAATCCTTCCGAAAAAAATAAACAATTTCACAAAAATTTGAGCTACTACATCAATAAATTATCTGTCGCCATGGAGCCCAAAGTCAGAACCGGAATCTATTGCTTCGTTGGGAAGTGAGTTGCTCGGTGACGGATGGGGGTTCCTCGACCCGCTCGACCCTCGGAGCCGAGGACGGTGTAACTGGAACCGACTCTGACGCTGATGAGCGCCACCCGCAGTGGCTGATGGGAGCGTTTTGAGATATTCCCATCAGGATGAGTTCACGTTAGAGAGGATGCGCCTTCCAATTATTCGATATTGCGGTAAAACCACAATTTTATGAATTACAGGTTGCTTAATATTTCCATTTTATCTAAGACACATGTAAAACCAGTGTGTGAATGCATCACGACAGGTAGTGTGACAAAAAAAAAAAGGCTATTTTGGCTGCCACGGCTACACTGGATAATAACGCTTATGAGAATAAAACAAAATATTACAACTGAGAAGAGATGATTGAAAAAAAAGCTTTCAAATGAGAATAAAACACAAATATAAAAAAGTTAAACCAGGTCCCGACTCTCGGCTGTTCTGTCTCCAGCTCTCGGTGGGATCCAGTCTGTTGCCCGGTGTATAGACACACTCATGCACGCACACACACACATACACACACTCACACACATCTGACAAAAGATTTTGATGACCCTTTTTTTTCCCCTCAACACGCACACACCTCCATAGGATTTATGGATTAGTGGCGGCCTCCCGGGTCAGCCTGCATGAACTGCCTGCAGACCCATCAATCAGACTGCCGTTACCATGGCGACACGCGGCCAGCAACAGGTCAGACGAGTGGGAGAGAGACTCGGGGACATATTGCAAGAAAAGGTCAACTGGAAAAAAAAAACAAAAAAAACAATCACAAAGCAGGAGCCGTTTGTTGGAGATGGAAAAAAAAAAGCCTTTGCTGAAGTTGAGACTCGAAGCTTCAGTCTGAGGTGTCCAGCACCGCCGCACAGGCTCGCCACGAACCCAACGTGCTATCACAACAGTATACAACGAGGTGGCGCTGCAACTTAAAAAGCAAAACAAAAACAAACAAAAACATGATGAGGTGATGCTGCATGACTAGTTATGGTCATTGAAACCGCATCGGGCAGGTAAGGGGAGGATGAGCAGCGGCGATAATCAAATGTGGGGCAGCAGCAGCAGCAGCGACGTTTGGCTCTACTGTTCGCTGATGCTTCACACACGGTGCGTGTGACCGCCCGCATGTTCCCCATCCCCAGAATGCACCAGCACGGGGACCTGCCGGACGCTCGAGGGAACCACAACAGCGTACCCGGAGACGGCTGAAGTGGGTTCGTACGAGGGGATTTTCATACGGTGCAGTTGAATTGTGATGTATGTTTTTCTTTTTTTTTCCCCCTTAATAAACAAAAAGGTCCCAGCAGCTGTCGCTCAATAAAAGATAAAGTCAGTGAAGCGTCAACCAATCGGCAGACTCTGTGTGATGTACATACACAGCTATAATGTTGTGTGTGTGTGTGTGTGTGTGTGTATGTAGCTGAGGAATGCAGGTGTGTGTGCGTGCGTGTGTGCGTGTGTGTGTGTGTGTGTGTGTGTGTGTGTGTCTGGCCCCCCCGGCTGGTTTAATAATTGTACACATTCCTTGGTGGCACCACATTCCCGGTGCCTCAGGTAACCATGGAGATAAGATGGGAGACGCATAACAAAGGGACAGAGGAGCGATGGAGGGATGGAGGGGCGAGACGAAGCCGGAGGAGAGAGCGTAAGTGCAGATGGATCCACTTCAAAGGTCGGATTTGACTCTTTTTAAAGAAATATGTGAAATGTTTCCATGAACCAGGAGTCATGACAGGTTTGTACCTTCGTGAAGCTCAACATCCTGAGATGCTGCCATCATTTAACCTTTTGTTTACTTTTTTTTTTTAAATTCGAATTAAAGTTTAATCGACGTTCGTCTTCCCAAGTGACCTCCGCAAAATCACAACTGCACTTCTGCGAGTTACGGCGCTGAGAAACGACACACATCCAACGGCTGGAATCCCGCATGCGTGATGAGGCGTGAAATCTAATCAACTGGTCCTCGGCGCCGAGATAAACTGTGTTTTCTGTGTGGCGTCGGTGGCGGGAAAACTGAAACCAGATCGTCTGAGCGAGTGGGGCGAGGCGCGGGAGAGGGCGGGGCTCGGAGGGTGATGGGGGGGGGCCGGCGTGAGCAGACCTCCGTCGAGGCGGCCGGCCGACGCTTCGGTTACACGCGAACGCGCAGCTGATGTCAAGTGTCGTACGTCTGCTCTGAATTACGCCGGAGAAACGAATCAAAGTGTCGGACATGTCCCGTCTTGCAATATTCAAGAGTGAGTGAGTGTGCGTGTTAGTGTGTGTGTGTGTGTGTGTGTGTGAGTGAGTGTGTGCGTGTGTTGTAACTGGTTAGTATCATAGTTCGTGACAGATAACCAGAGACGGCTGCGCAGCTGATAAACGTTCCTGTCAGAAAACCGCGGCGGAGAAAAGACAGCTGCTGCCAATCAACTCATGACACCACCAATTCTGTGCGTGTGTGTGTGTGTGTGCGTGTGTGTGTGTGTGTGAGAGAGAGAGTGCACGTACATGAGGACTCACACCTGCCGTTTATCTGCGAAACCCTCCGTCATTTTTATAGCGGTAATAAGACGCAACAAAGTAGGACGCTGTGAAATGTGTATTTCCTAACGCTGTCTTCATTTTTACCCATGAAGCATTGCGCCTATTTGAACGGGAAAGACGACGGCAGACTCGTCCGGCGCCTGAGCTCCCGATGCAACATTTTCTACCGCAGCAGTGAGGATTTCCTCACTTTTTGATAATTTTAATTGATAAAATATCAGCATGACAAAAATATTCAGATTTTTTTTTGTATCAACAGGGAAAAAGCCATTTGTAATTAACACTGCAACTTGCAAAAACACGTTTGAAGCAACATTTATGCAGCTTTAAATGGGTTTCTATCTTCTCCATGTGAGTTTTATTTCTACAGAGAATAAAAATGTTTCATAAACTTAAAACAGAGAGAGCTTTGATGAGGAAAATCAAAACTGGCTCATTTTCTCATTTCCCGCCGAGCGACGCATTTTTGCTTTTTCGTCTACAATTTAAAAGCAACCATTAAAAAAAATAAACAAATAAAAAATCTGCAGCGGAAGAGGCGCATGCACATCTTCGGCCAATCAGAGGACGGACATGGAAACACAGTCAAGCTCCGAGGTGGGAAAGCTCAGGCAGGCGTTACACTAAAGTGTTGCGGGAGGACAGTTACATTTAAGTCCATCACACGCTGACACGAATGCACGTGTGTGACGTCTCGGAAGTTGGAAGCAGCGAATCGGCTTCGTATGTGGTTAAACCGCTTTAAAACTGACGCTCACAGTCGCTAGATGAACTCAAGCGGTCGATAACTCAATCAGTCACCTCACTCACCGGGGGAACATCAAATACGCGTTCTGAAACACACACACACACACACACACACACACGCACGCCCGAACATCTGCGAGCGCTGTGTGTGAAGACGCCCGCGACACCCCTCTCCGCGGAGAGCCAGGCGGATGGTCAGATTAGCCCGGCGTCTTGGGGTCGTCGGGAGGGATGCGGTGCGAGCGTGTGTGTGTGTGTGTGTGTGGAGGTAGAGCGTGAGAGAGGGGGCTGATAAGAGGCAGGCTGAAGCGGAGAGCGGCCATGTTGCAACGCAGACGTGCAGCTGCGTCTGTCGGCGCGCGTGAGATTCCAAAGCCCCTTTCCCGCCGTGATTTGCGGTCAGGATGGAGGCGTTTTTTGCGTCGGGGCGATGTGTGCGTGTCTCACGGGTCATATTTGCGCGCACATGGTGTGTGTGTGTGTCTGCCTGCGATAATCATGCCATCAATTATGGAGCTCATTTGCAGTGGTGTTGAACTGTTATATTTAGAGCGGGCCGATATACCAGCGGCATTAATCCAGATAACCTGATGCTTTGAGCACATTTTAACATGATGTACGGTGCTCGTAGTATTTTCAACGTGTTGCCCCGACTGTGGAAAACACTTCTTAAAACATTCCACGTCACGAGTAAGCGCCGACGCCAGGCCGTCCTGCGAGACCCCCCCGCCCCCCCTTCACGGCGTAAATCCTGTTTCCACCGACTTGTCTCATTATCTGAGTGTCAGTCGGCGTGTAATCTGTCTCACTTTGTCTCCGCAGACAGATGCCGCGGTGCCAGACAGGGGAGCAGTTGCTACACACACACACACGCGCGCGCACACACACTTCAGCAGAGGCCAGAAGTGAGAGGCTGATTTTCTCCTCGTACAGTGTATCAGTGCGGATCTTTGCAGGAGTGCGAAGGCAGCGTGCGCGTGTGTGTGCATGCGTGCGTGTGTGTGTGTGTGTGAGGGTAATTCCTCACATTCCGACTCAATCTCAGTGTCTCTCTTGTACCATTCTTCCTCTCTCTAATCCCCCACCGTCCGTCCATGGATGGATTCATCTCCCTCTCTCTCATCTCGTCTCATCTCATCGCTTCAAGACTCAGAGTCTGAACGCCCTCGTGAGCGCGAAGCCTCAGTTCAGCTCCAGGAGCAAATAAAAGTTTTTTTTAAGGTTCCTTTTTCACTGGTATTCTACATTTGAAGCTGCGAGGATTTTGAAATGAAGTCCCCGGCTACGGCTCGAAACGAGATAAGATAAATTCAACTCCCCAACTAAACAGCGATGCATGATATCGGGAATCGAGGCGGAAAAAAAGAAGGGAAAAAAAAAATCAGAATCAAAAATCAGGCTCGTTGTTGAGCCTGTCGACGTTTGTGACGCTGGCGTTCCGTTGATATGATCCTGAACGCTGCAAAAACAACTGCAAAACCTAATGAGGACATGGCTTTGCTTTGGCTGGTAGATTTTTTTTTTTTTTTAACTCTCTTGCAGTTGAGGAAATGTTGCTTTGTCTTGGCCGAATATTGGAAAATCATAAAATGAGACCTGATGTGTTTTCACGATTTAAAAAAAAAAAAAAAAAACTACAATTTTTCCCTCAACCAACGAATCCAGGCGCTCCTCATCCGCCCGGAGCGACATGAGAAACTCAGCAGGTCTCGGAATGCCGTCGGTGAATTTATACATTTCCTCCTGAATGCCAAACTATTTAGTGCACTCTCTTTTATGTCGAAGTGGCTGTCCGCGCGCAAAGCAATATAACGGCGCAGCAGCGGAGATATGGGCGACGCCGTTGTGGGGGGGGGGGGGGTTCGGAATGCCCGTCTCCTCTCCCCTCGGGATTCCTGTCCGGGGAGAGAGGCGGCTCTCACTCCTCTAAGCTTTCAGCGGGGACGTTGTCTTACGGTCTCGCGTTTCACCGTCTAGAATCTCGTCGTCGCCGCGCCGAAAACAAAACTGTGTATGTCAAAGCCGGCGCGGGCAGATTTATTCCTCACGCAGCACGGCTGGAGGGGGGCGAGGAGGGGAGGAGGGTCACATGACCCGCTGGGCGTCTGGTTACATGGAACAAACTCGTTTTGTCGAGTTTGGTGTCTGAACGCTGCCACAGGTGCGACAACACGTCATTGTACAAGCCTTAAATTTGATCTACTTTTTTTTTCCAAATCAGAGAAAGTTGAGGCATTGAGCCAGATTTGGCAACCTGCTGATTTCCATCGCGTTAAAACGGCGAAACAAATCAACCCGCCCCTAACTGACCCTCCGATTACCCGCCCGTGCCAGCGGATCTCATTCTCTCGCCGCCGCGTTTGTGGCGTTTTTCTTTGCCTTTTTTTTTTTTTTATTTTTTTTTTTTTAAAGGCACCGTGCCTAATGACAGCCTGCACGCTCCCGGTTAACCACCACCTCCGTGTTCCCCACCACCCGCTTCTCCAGGTGGCGTTCCGCTGCCCCGCAGGCGAAGGTTCCCCGTACATGGCCCGTACATGCTCGACCGGCGTTCCCCAGCGCCTTCCAAAGCGCCTGAGAAATGCAAAGATTACAGTCTTTGTCTTCCCACCTTCACGCCGGTGCGCGGCGTTCCCACACACACACACACACACACACATATAGCAACCACATACACATATGTTATATGTACATAAAAAGCCATGACTGACATGTCACTGCAAGAACAGAACGGCAGCTCTGGGATGCGGTGATGTGCCGCATTCCAGGGGTGTCACAAAGTCGGAAATATTGACATCCTGCGGGGGGGCGAGGGGGGAGGGGGGGGCACGAGCACGGACGAGCTCATCAGTTATCTATATCAGACATTTAAAAAAAAACAAAAAAAAAAAACATTTAGCCTCAAGCAATGTAAAACAGCAGAAGATGTTTAAGCTCTTTCTTTTCACCCACCGAAAAGAAGCGCCCCCCTTTTTTTGTTGTTGGTTTTCGACATGAACATCATCTTCATTTTTACAAATTCCGAAGTCTTTTTCTCGCATCCACAAAAGGACACCGCAGAAGGACTCTTTTGTTGCATTTGTTTAAGAATCGTTTTGTTTGAAATTTGACGTCATTTTGTCCTATAAAGAATACAGGAGAAAATTAGAGGAACAAAAAAAAAAAAGGTGATGGGAAAAGGAGTGAGAGGTGATTTGAAAAAAAGAAAAAAACAAGAAAAAAAGTTTGTGGGAGACGGAAACGTGAGGAAGGCAGGAGGAGGAGGAGGAGGAGGAGGAGGAGGAGTAGAGGCAAGAGGGACGACTCCGGTCATGGAAAGACTGACTGAGGTCTCCTCTCAGGGAGCTCTTATCAGGACGAGCCAGGAAGGAGGGCAGATAGTGAGCGAGGGAGGGATGTTTGGAAAGGGAGGGTCACACCTGAACTGCTACTGCTGAGATGTTGGTTCATGTGTTTATTTTGCTTTTCGGCACTTTCTTACGAGAGAACCAGAGGATGAAACCCCGGCAGCTGGTTTCATCGAACCCGTCAGCCTATCAGATTGTTAGAGGAAGTTATCAACAATCGGGGTCGTGAATATAAACTCGGCAGCATGACAGCAGAGTACTTGCATATCATCTTTTTACCCCAAAGATGGTTGACTGTCATTTAATGCCTGTACATATCTTCATTTTTCTTATAGGTTTTGGTGCCATAAATGTGATGTCACACTTAACGTAGATTAGAAGGTCGGGCGGATGGGTAGCGCTAACTTTCTATAAATTTCTATAACTTTCCATAACTATTATTGCCTGTTTCAAACCAGGAGACGATCACTTGCGATTGAGTCGGGCGGGACCTTGACACCGCGCCTCCGTTTCCTGATCGCCATGGCGCAGACTGACTCAGGATGACGTCGCTAGCGCAACCTGGCAGTGTTTTGGCTTCATTTTTTTTGTGCAACGAGTAGAAGTGGAGGTGCGATGTCCAGACTGTATAAGCTCTGTGGTTCAAAACATGTGGGATTCCAGTCCTGTCACTTTAAAACACCAGCATAAAAGCGTAAAATACAAGAACAAACATACCTGATCAGTTTTTGTGGTTAAATACATTTTTTACCCGAAAAATGACATTTCTATGCAGCTACACTGAATTCTCACTCACGTTTTGAGTCAAACATTTTTCCTCGTGGATTTCGTAGACTGCAAACACATTTGCGCGTTTGTCCGGTCTCTGATTCAAAATGTCCTCCGATTCAACACAAGACTGGCGTTTCGCGACGTGTCGGCACACACAGCTCGCTAACTCATCGCTATTAAGTAAATGCTTGTGGCAGCTAGCGATAGCTATTTGTAGCATTAGCATTGCATTTATGAAAATGAGGTCAACTGAGCTGCTGCTAGCAGACTAGTAGCAGACAAAGTTGCAAAGTAAGAGTGGCAATTGGGGATCATTCTAAACACAGATTATGTCCGATATTTTATAGTAATTACATAAAATAATCAAAAAAATAATTATTTTCAACATTTTTTACACAATAAGTTACGGCAAAAAAAAACAAAAAACAAAACTCCCTTCTGCCACTTTAAGTTCTGGCTAAGTTCAGGATTAGATCAGGGTTTGGGGTAAAAGCTATGAAATCATTAAGGTTTGACAAACTCGGTTGTCATAGTTACATTCATAACAACCTTCCTCCTGACTTCACCGCCATTTACAGACGTCATCGCAGCGCAACAAAATAACTTTTGTTTTCGATGCAACTGTTCAGCTGTTCTGCGAGGCGTCGTCATGTTTTAAGCGACGGATTCTTTCTCTTTCTTCATTTCTTAGGACCTGCAGAGGTGGATGAACATGATCTTCAGTGAAAAGTAGAAGTTCTTCTCTCATATAAACTGAATCATCTTAAAGAATTGAGATAATCTACTCGAGTCAGTCGCAAAGCGAGTGTATTTCGAGCACAAAACAAGGTAAAAGCGCAACTTTCTCGACATCTAAATGAGAGGATGATAAACCTGAACAGAAACAGGGAAAGTAATTAAGTAAAGGAGTTTTACTCAATTACCATCTCTCCTTGTAAAGACCTGAGCGTTACAGCTTTTTTTTCCTTGAATATGAACTCAGTAAGATGCTAAAATTACTAAAAAATTGCGGAACAAAAAGCTTAAAGAGATGGGAAGAGAGAAGGATGATGGGAGAGCAGAGGGAAGACGGGGGAAAAAAACGAGGAGGAAGGAGGGGAGGCTGAAGAACACGTCATCCTTTTGCAAATTGCTGCCGTGATTCACAGCTTCGTCTGACAGGTCAACATCCCCCGAGGGTGTAGAAACTCCTGCACCGTAAACGTATGTGTGTGTGTGTGTGTGTGGCGAAGCCCTGCTCTCTGCAAGTGTGTGTGATCTTGAGGTCAGTACATGTTGCTGAAGGTAG